>VYXB01010745.1:46596-115027 GCA_013397135.1 Pachyramphus minor | reverse complement strand
CATTTCGCCCCCCCCCGGGCCCAGCCCCCGAGGGCTGGCAAGGGCCGTGCCCACCCCTCTGCAGTGCTGCCGGCACCGCTGCCCGCCGCGCTCGGCTCCACGGGCAGCGCGGGGCGCGCTCCGCACACACACACGCACCGCCACCGGTGCCGGGGGGGCGATGGGGGGCTGCTTCACCTGCGGTGGGGCCGGTTTGCACTACGCGCCCTCCACCACGCCCCCACCTCTTCGCCTCCCGCAACACAACCCTCGCCTCTCCGGGCTTTGCTCGGGCTCTTTTTTTTCCTAGGGGTGGGTGGGTGGCTGGGAGTGTCCTCACCACCACCGGTGGTGCACAGCCGGACCGGGCTTACAGCTATGCAGGCATTTATTTAATGAAGCCGTAGGTTTTTTTTCTTTTCCCCTCCCATCTCGCACGGCAAAAGATTCACACTTACAGCTGTCATAAAATCCAGACCCACATACATACCAGCAAATCCTGCTTCAAGCACTCGGGCTGCTCTGAGTAGCTACTGCCCCCCTCTCTGCCTGCAAGGCTGATTCGCCTCAGACATGCTCAACTTCTTCAGTCTCTTCTCTGGTACTGCCCGGGTGGGAGATGCGGGGCGGGGAGGGGGAAGTGTTCAGAGCATTACCCTAAAAATACATTTTGAAAAAAAAAATTCTCTGCAATATAAAAGATCCGAGAATGCTTCCCGGAGAGAAAACATGGGAACGTGAACTAATAAAGCAGCTTAATGATTAATAATAATAATTAAATATACCCGCGGAAAATGGGGGGGGNCAGTGGGGGAAACGGGGGGAGAAGAGGAGAAGGAGGAGGAGAAAGAGGAGGAGGAGAGACAGTACGGGCAACGGGAGACCAAGCGCTATCGAGGCGGGCAGGTCTCGGCTCCGACGTCCGGCAGGGGTGAAGAGGGAGCCCGTACCCGGGGGCCGAGCCGCGAGAGGCACCTGTACCTCCTGCCTGGCCGGGTCCGGGGCCGAGCCGCCGCCGCAGCCCCTGCGGGGAGCAACGGGGGCTCCCTGGGTCCGACGCCCCCTCGGACCGCGACTCGTGTGGTTGGAAGCCACCGAGAGAAGGAATGCTTAAAAAAATACATTAACAATAACCATAAAATAGTAATAATGAGAAGAAAGGAACAGGCGCCCAGCCAGCAGGCAGGCAGCAGAATTGGATCTGAACGAAAAGAAAGCAGTGAGAGCAGAGATAACGCTAATATCCAAATTGGATACTCCTCAATTAAGCCCGGTGCTTTAATTGCTATTCTCAGAGCCCCCTGGAAGCTAAAAGACATGAAATCAGCCTGAACAGAAAGCAACATGCATCTGCATCCTCATCCTGCCCTGCCCAATGGATGCCTGCACCCTTGGTGGCCAGGGGGCTCTCAGCCTGGCCCCAGCATGGTGATCCACTCTGTGGTCACAAATCTGACTCTGTCTTCTCCTATGCCTAGCATTGGGTGGTTGAGCAGAGCGTGCCCACCTACCCTCCTCAGCACCACAAAATGGTCCTAGGGAAAGTCTGCCCTTAGCCAGTAAAAGACAGAGAGGGTAACGAAGCAGACCCCCTCCAGGTGGAAGCGCCAAGTGCAGCCTTCAGGACACGTAGTCACTCTAGGGTCGCAGATGCCCACCCTGCCAATGTATGGCTCTTGGTAGGAGATTTGCATGGGCTCAGATGATCCTTGGTGAACCCCTAGAGACAAGAACACTGAGGAAAGCACTTCCCATGCTTCCCTGCCAGCTACACTTGTCCTGCAGGAAATCAGATGCCAGGCCCAACACCACATGCTCAGCTTCAGTGCTGATGCACTGTTCAGCCTTTGCACACCTCTCACTGAAAGGACCCTCCAAGGAAAACACAGTGGCTTGTACCTACCTAACATTCTCTATGTCCAGGAGCAGTGAGGAAGGTACTGCTCAAGAGACAGGCAAGGAGGTCTGGATCCCACATGCCAAAGAATTGAGTTCCAGTGAGCAGGTATGTATTTGCAGGGCAAAATATGGCCAATGTTCCTGAGGGAGGAAAGTCTCCTGAAAGCACCACAGCAGTTTTGGACTCTCTTAATGCTCAGGTCCTGTCTCAATTTGTACCTTAGAATCAATTCATATGGTCCAAATAGGGTTTGCTGGTCTGTAGGGAAGGCTATGGATGGCAATGTGGCTGTAGCACTGTGTGCATATATATCAATATGCCATCTGGAGTTTGAATGAATTTCTGTATCCAGCTACAGTGTGTGTACAATGGTATTTTTCATGTAACTCAGTGACCACAAACAATACCAATCTGTGTTTCAGTTCTTTGACAAAAGCAGACACCAATATTTTAATTTTGACAGCTAGGATCTTTCTGAGGGTGCTGTTAAGGCCTGTTCTGCTAGAAAGATTTTCCTAACATTTTTAGGCATGCTTAAAAAAAAAGTGACTACAATATTTTTCATTCTAATTTCAGTAAAAATGGAAGATATATTGGCCAAAGCCTGAAGTAATCTGAAATTATCTCAGAACAGTTGGAGGAAAGAACTGTAGAGTGATACTTACATACAGAAGTTGCTAATAGCTGAAGAGATTAGTCATTTGACTTTCCCATTCCACTGATAAAGTGATACAAGAATAGCAGATGAGATTTGGCCAAGGAATGCTTTTTCCTTTCTGTACGGCAAGAAGGGATAAACTACAACTGTGCAGGTCCTCCTGCATTATTCTGGATGAAACAAGCAGAGAAGGAGCTTGACGAAGAAGAGAGGGGACGGTTTTCATCCAGCATATTACTTAGAAACACAAAATAGAGAGTTAAGAAGTATCTTAGGAACAATTTCTGAAAAGAGGTCTATCAACTAGAAATGAGCAGCTGCAGTCCTTTTAAGCAAGTCAGCAATATTTAAGATTATAATTCTCTGTGACCTTAAGATGAAGGAACTCACCAACCACAAGTTTTCTTTATAAAACTACACAACTCCATGGTGACACGGTACATGGAAGCCTGTGTTATTGTTTGCTTTTAAGGATAAGACTAGTTGCCTTTCTGCTTCATAGATGTTTATGTACATCTTGCATAAACTTACATATGTATATTTATAATTGTGTCTTAAATAAATCATGTGGGACAAGTTCCCTATAGTCATTAGGGGCCTGAGTGTCCAGTTGGATACTTTTTTCAGAGAAAATTGGTGCATTCCCTCTGACCAAAGAAATCAGGCTCAATTATAAATTTTAAATCAGGCATACAAAAATGCCAGTCAATTCAGAATTATCTTCTTGAGATTCTGCACACCATCCAACCCCTAATCTACTTTTATATTACAATGTAATTCTTATTGTAAATAATGTGTGCGGAGGTAGGCTCCAAATAAAACATGCTGCGAAATCTCCAGCAGCATAGTACAATGATAGGGTTTACTCTCACTAGCTGAGGTTGGCTTTTATTTTTTTCTCAATCAACTAAGATGAATGAACTGCATAAAATGAAACAAATAGCATCTCTGATAGGAAATGTTTTTTCAAACATCTCTTCAATTCAAAAGCACTTAAATGTTATTTATAAGACAAATTGAGGGATTTATTTTAAATGGGTCCATGTTTACTATAAATTAAGGGCTATATTATTCTTGTCCTGCCTAAGATAAAAGAATGTGGATGAAAGTTCTTATATCAAAAGCAACCAGAGCTGGATGTGGCAGTGACAGTGTTGGGGAGGATGCAGAGCAGCAGTGCCATTCTGCCATCACAGAACAGCATCTGCCAGCACTGACAGGGACCAAAGGCCCTACAGTATCTCTAACCCTTAGTAAATGCCCTGCTGACTTCATAAAATCAGAGCCCAGTTCCAGTGCAGTATGTCCCTAGATAAATGGGGTCTTTGCTAAGGGCAAAGTCTGGCAATTCATAGGTCCTCTGCTCAAACACACACACATTTACATTAGTATAAGAAAAACCATGTCTGTGAAAAGCAATTTCTTATAATCAATGAAATGGATCGATTGTTCTGGATAATTCACACCATAAAAATGTTTTTCATTATAGTGTTCCTTTGGGTGTTTGCAGATTGGTTACGGAGCATAGTCACCAAGAGTCCAGCTGCTTTTTTATGATGCTCTGTGCCATGCTCCACTCAGACAATCTGATTGTAAAGTAGTCACATACTTCTATGTACATGTCCCAGATCTTCCCACTGTCTGAGACACTGTGGGAAGTCCTGGTATTCAAGTACTAGGCCTATGTCAGTTTTGGAAGATCACCGTAACACTGGCCACACAGGTCCACTAACAAGGATGCCATGTCATGATGCATAAAGGACAGCACGAGGAAATTTTATCAGCTAATTAAAGGGAACACAAATGGAGAAACAAGCATACAAACCAGACAGCGTCATGACCACTTGCCTGAAGGATGCAGCTAAATTTTGGCATGAAACCTTTTTTCTGTTCTTTTGCATGTGAATCAGGACCAAGAGATGCTAGAGCAGGACTGAGCCAGAAGCCACTGCGTGGGGGGGATGTTCTGGTCAGTCTCTTGCAAAGACACCTGGGCACGAAGAGACCAACTGCTTCATTTGCTGCTCAGAGGACACTCACACCATCCTGCCAACAGCCCAGCAGAAGAAAACTGTGAACACTGTTGCCATTGTTTTGAAGTATTACACATGTTCTCTCAGCTGTCATACCAGGACACTTAGCTGAGCTCTCATCATTTTCCATCGCAATAATTGCAGCATCCCCTACTGTCTCTGCCATGGTCAGTCTGTCCCCAGAAATCCTAACAACTAACAGACTGGTTTTTGTCATGCAGAATCAAAAACAGTGTGAAGTAGATTAAAGGAGAAATAGATTTCACTGTCTTTATAGACTTGTTTTATTCTTTTGAGTATGGAATGTCAGGCTCACTGAAATTGGTTTTCCTGAATGGTCATTTATATATGAAATACATGCACATTAAACTAAGAAATTGTGGAGTTCGTTCTTTCAAATGGAAATGTGTTATTTTTGAACTGCAAAAGCACAGACAAGATTTCAAACTAACACTGTCACTTTTTTAAGATGATATATGGCTCTTCTACCTATATCAAACCCAGAAGAACCTATCTGTCAAAAGGCACCACGTCTACTAATAAATACTGATTATCATCAGATGCTGTACTGTGTCTCATCAAAGCACAGTACAAACATCAGCCATGTATGCCATCCCTTTTACCATGCCATTTCAAAGCAGAAAGGAAAGGTTGAAGCACTGCCTTGCACCACTCTGAGTAAGATGCCTTTTTCCTCCACCTCTGGGATGCAAAGATCTTTCCAGTGGCTGGAGATTTTGTCCCATCTCACTGGTCTTAACAAGATAGAGTTTCCTGACACACTTGAATGAATGGGAAACCATAGCCCTCCTGGCAATCATCTCCGCCCTATTCCAACTGTAACAAGACAAACAGATTATCTGGGGTTTTTTTCTAAAATGAACTTTCTGCTTGATGAAAATCTTATTGGTTCTCTCCAGATTCAAGTGATGACTCTTCCTTCTCTTCACTGGAGGAGCTGCAAAATGGATTAGGCAGATTGCCTTCATGGTTTCAAGGAAACTGGAAAACCGCTTTCAGTAAGAGATAAGGTGTAGCTTTTGCCAGCTTATCGCGAGGAAAAGCTACAAAGGATCTTCTTCAGGGAAGTGCCTGCATTCACCTATTCTCTGTACAGGGCATACAGCAGCCAGAAAAATCACCCTTATGTCTGAAAGCCATCTTCAATGTTCTAGCGGAGGATCCATCAGAGCATTCAAAACTAAATTAAAATCCCAAGGAGGAATAGGGGATTTAATTCTAGGATTAAGCTTTGAAGTTGCTCCCAGGAAATAAATTATTATTGGATGAGAACCAACACACCAATTATCTAGTTTACTGTTCACGCTACTGAGAGCTGCTGCAAACACCTTCAGGGATCCACTCTACAACATCCATATAAAGGCAAAAGCTCAGCTAGTTGCATTCCAAGAAACTTAGCTTTCCAGCTCTCACTGTTAAAAGGGAAACTGTCCACTACAAAAATACAGGGCAATTAAGCTTCCTGGTTTTCACCTTTTATCTTGCTTTCTTATAGATAATAGAAAAGTTAATAACATGCCACTTCTTTGTTATAGCGTATAACAAAGTATAGTGTTATAGTTGGGTCAAAGTACTACAGTATTGGTGCTATCGTAAATAAGCACATTTATTTTTCTTACACAGAAGGCCTACACGCTAGTTAAGTAGCAGACAAGCCCTACTCCATTTCAGTGGTGTCTAGACAAAGCAATGGGACATATCCAGCTTTTCACTTGCTATTCCACAGATTTCTTCAGGCTACCCGGAATACCTCAACTTCACTTATGCAGCTTCAAATCCTTAATGTACCAATGGGGCATTGGTACAACATGAACCACTTCCTGTGAAAGGAATAAGTAAAGTTAAATGGCTCCAAGAGTGATACAAGTGTCTAGAGCAAAGACGAGTACAGACATCAGGACTGGTATTTCACTCAAACTAAATGCTACCACTTAATCAGTGCTATTATAAACTCACTCGGAACATTAAGTTACTGTGGGTAAAAAATAAATCCTTTGTCCTTAAAAATATACTTGTCACCTCTGAAGCAAATGCTGGAAGCAGCAGTGTACACAAATATTTAGTTTTCTCCCAAAGAACGTATTTTTTGTTTAAACACGTTATGACCTAAAAATACTGTCAGCAATTGACAAAATACTGTCATCATTACTTTTTTCCTGCTGAACACATGGTTCATCTTTTCTCCATGGATTCCTTTTGGTTCTTAACACAGGGAAATGATGAAATCCCACTTACCTCCCATGTCCTCCTTCACCTGCAAGCTCTATCAGAACTTTTGATACCATTTATTACACAGATGTACATATGTAGTGGGTATATCCAGAGAATGGATTCATGTTACTGGCAACATGGCAAAGAGGAGGCATTGGTTAGTGTTATCAGCTGGGCTTCCTTCTGGTGCAGCAGTTCTGAAAATCCCCATAGATCACGACATCCTAACGGACCCTGCTTTTGTTCAGGAAAGTTCAGGGTTGATAACAGCACTGAGTCTCTCTCTCTCTGTTCCTCTCATTCACCTTCAGGTGAAGCAGATGGTATTGCAAATAACTCACCAAATGGGTGCAGGGGGAGAAATGGTAGAGAAGGAAAATATTATTCGTACTGACAAGGATTCTGAGAAAGGAGCAGCATGACATTAGAAAAGCAAATCACTTTCTAACACAGAAATATAGGTCTGAAAGCATTCCTTGAAACAGAAGTAAGACTGATTTCACCAGCAAGCCAAGAGCTGCTGAGCTGGAGATGTTCCCATAGGGTTTGCATTAGGTGCTCACTCCACCATTTATTGTAGATTTGCATTGACCATCTAACTTAAGACAAATGCTTTCTGTAGACACATTTTAAAGTGAAAAATTAGCTCAGTTAGCATGCAGCTGTGGCCCCCCCAAGACAGCTCCTTGCCCACGGGCAAACAGAAGAGAGATGTTAATGAGCTTAAAAGTAGCTCTGAAACCACTATGTCCATGGTCAGTTGAGAGCCGGCAGCATCAGGGTCACCTGCTCCTCTGCCTATTTATTTAGTAGTCTCATTTATTGAAAGGATGGGAAAGCATGTGCTAAACCTGAATATTCACAGGAGCTGAGAAAGAATATCTACCTCCAGCAACTGAGGTTATTGTGTTGCCCCATCACCACCACACCCTCCTGAAAAAAAAGAGACCTGCCATTGGCAAATTACTTTATGCAGATGGAGATAGATTTCTTTTGCTTGAGCTGTTTCCAAGTGAGCCAGCTGACTCAATAATTCAGCCCTCTAGCTGGAAGAAGCATTAAGATTTCTGTCAGACTCCTCTATATTCTAAAGAAAACTGCCACCTTCTTTTCTCCTTTACTTAGGCATCTAGGAAAAGGCAATAAGCAAAACACCTCTGGTACACTTCAGCTGCATCTTTTAATCTACCATCAAATTGAAATGGATCAACATTTATCTTTAAAGCCCAGCAGCCCATTTTTGCTCTCATGTTAGGTCTGATCCAAACTCAAACCTCAGTATCTTGATGGCATGCACTATTCACAGAATGTTTAATGCTCTGATTTACGATTTTTTCCCATACATCAGCTGTAAACCTGACCCCAAGACGAAGGCTTACTCAAATATGGGCTATCTTTCATTTTCACAGTGATTTTGAACTCAGAGCCAAGGATGTCTTCAGCTGACCAGCCTCCATTCTCCAGCAAGCTTGAAAGTATATCCTCTCCTCGTCATGTTACTTCCAGGATCTAAGTGCTGATTGTGTTTCTATGCCCTGGCAGTGGGAAAACGGAAAATATGAACAACTCCTGTGCATGGGGTATGCCTTTTCCTCATTCATTACCAAGCACTGAATTCAGAAAAGCACACGCTGTTCTGTCCCTCTCCCCTCATCATCTTTAGAAAATGTCCACCTAGAGCTTTGGCCACACTCTGGCAATTTTCCCAGTCCAAGGACAGAGGTTGGGTATTACAGCAAGGCAACATTTATTTGGAAGGACAGTTTAAAGCAGCTCACAGTGAAAATCTTGGCTTCCTCTGGCCCTTGTAAATGGGTTTGCCTGAGAAGGGGGAAATCTGTGACTATATTCTGTGCTCTTTTCATGCCATTCCCCTGTATTTGTGCTGTTGTGTTGTTTGGGTTTACAACAAGGCCATTTGTCCTTTTTTGTGCCCTTTCAATGCAACTACATAAAACTCCTGTGGAGCTGTGGTTTGTTGCCCTGGCAAAAAGAACAGCTGGACTTCTCTTCTCCAGCCACCATATCAGTCAGGAGTCAGTACTCTGGGCTTGATGTGCTAGCAGGCTTTCTCATGCCCACAACAAGTGAACCTGGAGGCTGTTGTGTCCTTGTTGGTCATGTCCTTATTCTAGGCCAAGGATGGCCATGTGTTTTCATGGTACCTGAAGGAATTGTACATTTTTTCTCATAAATTGGTTGGTGTCTCTTGCATGACTCAACTTCCTGAGGCTCCCATCTTCTTGCCTTTGCCAACTATCAGCTTTGTTGTTGTAGCACAGCCTCTGTAGAGGACAGAGGATACTGTCTCAGTGGCACAGATAACACAAGGCACAGCCTACAACCTAATGATGTAAAAGCACAAGGAAAAGGGGTATCACTAATGCCATTTTCCCCAGATATTTTTGTCTTCAGAAACATTAGAGAGGATCTGTCTTTCAGTTATATTTTTCCCTGTGGCCCCTCAAGGGATGCAGAGAGAAGAGAGATGCTGCAACAGAGTAATGAAGAGGTCAGTATTCGGCAGAGCTATGACTTTATGTCAGGGGAGGTTTAGCTTGGATCTTAGGAAAAGGTTTTTCACCCAGAGGTTGCTTGGCCCTGGAATAGGCTTCCCAGGAACGTGGTCACAGCACCAAGCATGCCAGAGTTCATGAAGAGTTTGGACAATGCACTCAGGCACATGGTGTGATTCTTTCTTGGGGCTGCGCAGTGCAGGGCCAGGAATTGGACTTCAGATATCCTTGTGGGTTCCTTCCAGCTCAGAATATTCTATGATTCTATGACTGGTTAACTATAACTGTGAATCATATTCACTTTCATTCTCCCCCAGACATATGTAATATCAAAAGGGACCTTTACCTACCAGGACTCACCCAATGCTTGGTGGCTCTGTTGGGTTGAGCAAAGGTAGATTTGAATTCAGCAAATCCAGTGTTGAGGAAATAGCTTCTTGTTGGCCTTCTCTTGTGTTATCCAGAACAGGCTACAGAAATGTCAGCAAACCTTGGGATGCTGTTACAGGTAGCTGATTGAACATGCACGTTATGACAAGTCAACAGGACCTGAAGGCCCTATGCAACACCCGTGATGGCCAGCCACGTCCAGAAGGGGATGCAGGAATTACGCTAAGGTACATCATTTGGAATATAGGTTGGTGGCAGTGTGCTAAGAAAGTTCTTGTCCACAGACAGAAAAAAGCCTGACCTGGCCACGATGACAAAGAGAGCTTCTGAAGATGTTGGCATCCAACACACACCCAATATTGCCTGCACTAATGCACATACAATGGGTCAAACATCCCACTCAACGGTCCATCAGCCCCTATGCCAGAAAGGCATAGAACCCCTTTTTATTCATTTGATGAGCCATAACCTCAAGTTGACAGTTTGTAGAGCCGCAGGTCCAGCAGGTCCATTTGTTTTGACTAAAACTGTTAGTATTCCCTCTGGGTCACTACAAGGTGTGTTGTGACATGGGGCATATCATGATGGGATAAAAAGTGTATACCATGCCAGTGCCTACCTCTCCTGTGACAATCTCAGTGCCTCAAACTAGGCTGCTACCCACTGACAGAAGCTGATAGCTGTCCCTCTCCACCCTTGGCCTTAAAGGCTGTATGCTGACAGTATTGGATGTGCAAATTCACAGCACAGCATGTCAGAAGATCTTCACATGTATACAAGTACCTGTACCTGCTGCTGCTGGCCTTCTCAGAGGCAGAGAACAGCATGGACCCATTGAGTGTTGGTCCCCATCTCCCAGAACTGATGCTCTCCACCAGGGAGGCAGGAATTCCAACCTAAATTACAATTCTATGCAATTTACCAAGGGTTATCTTCCTCTTATCAGACCAAGACAAATGATCCAAGTGCCCACCACCTCCCTCAAATCCTTCTTCCCCTTGACAGAATTGTTGCAATACACAGAGTATTTCCTCCAGCCTCACTCCAGTCTTTCAAATGAAGCAAAATATTTTTATCTGCCTTTGGAAACACACTTTGTACTTGCAGATCTTCAGCAGATGCAATGCCATAATCATCCTGTGGAGGAGGGTGGCTCAACCAGCAACCCCAGACACAGGGTAGGCAGATCCCAGTTTGTCTTGGGACTTAAGCAATGAGCAGCTCAGGGGCTATAAATGAGCCCACAATGGCAGGAGACAAACACACAGCAGCAAGATCCACAACTGACTATTTGCTGCTCTGTATTCTATCTGTCTCTTCTGCTTTTCTTCGGGTGCCAGTCACAGCGCCTCCTGGGACCAGGACTAGTAGTTCCCCAACACCAAATTCTTTGTCTCACCATCACATAAGTTCCTATACGAGAGACCTAGAGACAGAAGGTCTTCAATCTTCTGGAGTTTTTAAGCAGATACCATGAGCAAGTGGGAGGCAGTAAACTCTTGGAAGGCACTCATGAGAAACTGAAGGCTTGGCCCTGCTGCCTGCAGTCAGTTGAGTTCAGAGCGGGTAGAGGTTTCAGGGTGAACTGAGTACTGCCAATAGTCAGCACAGATGAGAAAGAGGCTTCCCCAAGCTGCCTTGGGCAATCTCAGAAACCACTTGTTCGGCCACTTCCTAGTAAGAAATATTGGGTTTTCTGAGCTTTTCAGCAGTGTTTTCGTTTTCCATTTCGGCATCTCTCCGAACCCTCCCTGGAACACCTGTCCAGACCTTCCTTACATATATCCACCTCCATCTCCTTTGGCTGCACAATCATGCCCTTGTACAGATGTATTTTAACCAAAGCTAAAGGGTTCAGATTAAGTAAAGCAATTCTTACACATAGAGAGGCTGCATAGACTTAATTAAATTGATAACTGGGCCAACCTGAACTAAACTAGTGCAAATTTGGGTATAGTCAAGGCTTTCTTTTTCTTACTAAGATCATTAACTAATCCAAGTTTTGATTGGCATTAACTGCATGGTAACAAAAGTGAATACTCATTCCAGTCTTCTAGTGTCTCTGTCTCCATCTGGCCTTAAATATAACACTTGAAAGAGCTGGACATATTCCTGATCCTGCCCTCAGAATTAGTATTTAGTGTGTTCTTATCTGAACCCCAAAGGACGCAATAAGATTGCTGCTTTTTCCATAAAAAATAACTTTATAGAAGCATCTATACAATCATTCCTCATGGAGGAATTTGAGCAAGGCTCACTCCTACAGAGAAGCTATAATTTCTGAAGAAGCAGCAGTTAACCGAATCATTCTGTTCTCTCATCTCATCTATGGACCTTGTATAGGGATGATGGTATTATCCTATTTTTCTTTCTCAGCTAGTTAATAGGAAATCCCCTTTCAAAGGCAATTTCCATTTTAAATCACCCACATTAAGAGAGACATGTTTAATACCAATAAATCCGCTTTCTTAAAAGAGACATAGAAGCCAGTCTCCTTGGCTGACTAAATCCTCTTCCCCCCACCCCCATTCCTGCCTTGCAATCTGTAGATCTCAAAGAAGGGTGATCTAAGACAGCTGTAGTTAACTAGCTACACTTCTGAGCACTAAGCTGCTACTCATTTTGTATTCACTCTGTGCCCAAACCAAGGTCACAGGGACGGGAGAAGCTAAAAGACTTTTCTGGTTGTAAGGGAGTGGGAGTTTCAGCCAGAGATGTTTTCAGAGGCTGAGTTTCTGCATACCTCCCATTGAAGCCTCTCCCTACACCAGTCTCCCACTACAAGTCAGTGTGGAGTGAATGCCATCTAAACGGTATGCAGATTAATTTTCTCCGCAAAACTTCTTGTAGCATACCTAGGAAAACCAGTTGCCAACTCCCTGAGGGATTCCTGTACCCCAAGAGTCCCTCCTTTTCTGTGGGGATCCTACTCTATCCTCACCAATGTTTCTCCTCTCCAAAAGGATTTCTAGCCTAATTGCTCTTGCAGACAGTTGTACCACACCTTTGGCAGAGAAGTGGGTGGCAGCCTTTCCAAGTTTCTTGTGTGCTTAAAGCAACAGCCAGCAGTGTGGGCAATGCTAAGGCAATGCTCCATCAGAAACCAGAGGAGGGCGACGTCAAAGGACTCCTCAAAGTCAGGGCTGTACCAGTACCAGGGCAGTGGCACAGGTATCTCACTTGTCTGACAGCAAGAGACACAGCTGACTAAGCAGGGAGAATGGGGAGCTCTGAAACCTGAATAAACTCCCTCCTGCTTCTCACTGCTGTGACAAGTATCAGGAGAAAAAATTACAAAGTAAGATAAGGCTTGGGAGGGAAAAAAATCAAAACCAAGGTACAGCAGAAAGCCTTGCTCTGGCTGCCCTTAGTGCTGCCAAGTACAGATCCAAAGCCACCCATGTGATTTTCCCCTGCCTCATGATGCACCTCCAGTAGCCAGATCTTCTACAGGCAAGAATGATGATGTGTCCCTGCAACGGTCCCTTGTGGGCATGTGTTTTTCCAGTTGAAAGTATGAACATTTAATTTGGCAAAACAATTCTTTTTTGCTTGATAGCAAATGTGTCTATTTGCTCTGAATACATCCCTCTTTCCCCACCATGTACACAGGCTCCAGCACTCAAGCACCCCTGCAAGGTAAGTATAGCTATGTACATCATGCCAGAAACAGCATCGCCATCAGCAAGTACCTACCTATGTGCCTGTATAAGGTAGGGCCTCTCAGAGTGGTGGGACTGAGCCCAGTGACCTAGGAAGTCCCTTCAGCAACTTCCCAACCATACAGGAAGACCTTTACAGCCAGATCCTTCCCTTCCAGGATTACTGCTCCAATAAAGCCTGTTGACAGAGGAACATTTCAAAAAGAATTTTATTTCTCTAAGGAGTATAAAAGTAAGAACAGAGGACTCTTATTTCATGCTTTATTGTTCAAAGAACGTTGGCCTCATTTTGCTCCATGAATCTGTGACTGACTGGGCACTGCAAAACAGCAAGGACAGTTCTTCCACTGTGGGAAACTGCCCTGCCTTTACTGGAGCAGGAAGCCATCCTCCTCCTCCCTCGCAGCACTCTTTTCAGTCTAGATAGCATGGATAATTATATCTGTTTCCATGCTCTGCTTAACCAAAATGGTATTTCTTAAACAATTCTATAAACACAGACAAGAGCACTTTACTTTCAATCTTGTACTTATTTTCCACCTGATAGTAAAATCCATTCCTCAACCTGAGAGTGAATAAACCTTAAAAAAATAACTTCATCCTGTAGTCAATGGAGAGAAAGAGGAAGGGCAAAAACATGAATTGAGTGAGTTTCATGGCTTACTGCTCTGCAACTTGTCATAGGTCATAGCAGTTCGGTCACATTACAAGATCGATGATATGTAGACCAGGGCAAAGAACACGAAGAATAATATAAATGTTACAGAACAACTTGTTTAAATACTGCTTCTAGGGAAAAATAAGTTAAGGAAACAGTGGAAGGGAGAGCACACAATCATCATTTTCTGTTATTCCAAGAAAATTTTAACCTGTTCAATGGACAAAACATCCTGCTTGACCAAAATCTTTTCACTTTCAAAAGATGGATTAGTACCCTTAGTTACTTCTACCATGCCCCAGGGGTGGAGTTAGGTGCGTGCTAGAATGTTCCTATCTGTCTGTATCTGCACTGAACTGTTAAGCAGATGCTCACTGAGGAGAAAATAGACTGCAATAAACTGGCACTGACACAGATCTGAATTGCTGGAACTAGCATAGAGATAAAATTCATTTAAGAAATGTGGTTTCCATTTCCATTTTCTTTAATAAAAAGCTATTAAAACATTAAATATATCTACTATTTCAAACAGCATACTATACACATACGTAAGAGAAGAAATGGACTTCATTTTATTAATGTTAAATGTAATACATCACAATACTGCACCACATATAAGTGACACTAGTCACTTAAGCACCATCCTTCCTAGAGTGGGGCAAGACCCTAAAACAGTCATTCCTTTTATCTTCATGCAAATCTCTCTGAGTTCCACCCAGGCTGCTTCAACAGCATGTAATGAGCTCCTGTCCTGTGCAACGAGTAGTCATGACAAAACCCAAAAATTACACATATAAATTAGTTTCTCTCATTATACTGAGAAGAGTAATTATTCTGCCAAATTAACCTGCCCCCAAATCAAGCCTTTGGTCCTGCAGTCTAGGAAGATTTCAGAGTATGAAGTATCCTTAGTACTCAGATGAGATCAGAAGCAGGAATGGAAAGCTATAATGGAGAGCTATATTCCTCTGCATCCCCTCCAATAGCCTCTGTAAGCCAGGCTGACAGCTCCAGAGCTGGTGTTTAGTCATCACACCAGCCTTCTAGAGATATGTGAAATCTGAACAGATACAGCACCCTAAATTCTTGCCATTATGTACCAAAAAGAAAAATTGCCATCCTAATCTAATTGGTGATCAGGTCTTCTTTAACAACATGAACAAAAATCATCATGGGCACTATAAATTGCTGCATAATTTCAACTCTCTAGAAAAATCTGAAGAGAATTTTAAATACCATTTTACTGCCTATGAAACACCCCCCCCCCCCAAATTCCATCCTCTATATTTCTTCTGGAAACATTCAGCATCACAGTGCCCAAGTCCCATCTCTTTATGGTCCCTCGTACTCACTGCTTTGCAACACCCTGTTGTGCAAGAAACATGGTCCAATGTGTTGCATCTCTGTTGCTGCAGAAGGTTTTCAAGTCACTATCAGAAAAGAACAGTAACCGAGAATTAGGAAGAACTTCAAGATTACCAGAAAAATAGTAGGAGGCTCATAACTATACTGAGTTTTTGGTCTCCAGGAAGGAGCTAAGCACCCATCTCCTTATAGCCACATTGAACATTCTTGCAGTGGCTTAAGAAAAGCCAAAAAAGTAGCAGTGCTCTTTCTAGTAATGCATTGAAAAACACCCCTGAGGAAGAAAAAGAAAGAGCAGCATTTTGGGGATGTTCCTGATCTCTATTTTCCTTCAGGCTCTCATGGAGGAGAAGGGGTAGGCTGCTCCACAAGGAAAAGTGAGAAAAGGTGGGTACTGCAGGACCACACTGTAACTAACACAGGCACAGCACCTTAGCAAAGCCAGTGCAGCAGTCACCTAACAACCATGAATGCAGCCGAAGGTCAGTCAAGGAAACCCAACCAGATCCATTAAAGCTGGGAGTAGATTTGCTCCCTGCACAGCTCAGGCTCAGAGCAAGGCTGAGGCTATGGAGCACTCCCAGGCCAAGGAGCAGCATGGGTGCATGCGTGGGGATTCCAGGCAAGATGCTGTGGGCAACTGCAGCCCAGCAGGGCAGTAAGGGCTTGGAGCAGCTTGCAATACTTAGTATCTCCATTTCCCATGTATGGGCCATGAGTCAGCTTCCATGGCTGCTGCTCCAAGTTTTTCACCTAGCAACAAGACAGACGGATGGATGGGGGGGTGTTAGGAGAGACATTGAAGCAAAATGAGATGAGAAAGACAGAAACTAAATTGTCAGGGAGATTAAGGGATAGATGTGGTGCCTGAAGCTACTTCAGTTTCTAAAGGACAAAGTTCGTGGATAGCAGAGTCCCTTCTGCACTTCAGCCTTCCTGGGAAACCATGAATACCTCCCATGAGGGTGAGGGACACATCCAGCTCTCTCTTGAGCCACTCTGCAGGTCAGTGGGCTCCTGTGCTTTGATCTGCATGTCAGAAGCTCCACACCAGCTCATCTATGACCAAAGGCTTTGTCATTTGCAGTGCATGAGCTTACCCCAAACCTTCCTCTCACAAGGCAGCACAAAGTGCTCTGTCAAAGGGTAGCCACGAGGCTGTTGTGCCCATGCCCACTGAGGAACAGCAAGTGAGCACCACCAAAGCTGATTTTCAGCTGGTTGCACTGAAGCCACTAGGAGGGTTGGAAGGCATGACACCAAGAGCTGCCCAGGGGATAGACCCTGTCAGGAGCCAGACCCTTGTACCCTATCCAAGGACACACCATGCTGCTGCTGGTGGCAGGCTTAGGATCAGGAGGAATAGCCAGGCTGCCCACTACCTCTTCCCAGAGGAGAGGGTATTTTCAGAGACTTGAGGGTCAGCACTGGGGAAGGCTGTGCCTCCTCAAGCTCTAAAAAAAGGACTTTGTTCCCTCTCAGCAATTTTTTCCCATCTGGGCTAAATCCACTCTTAGAAAGAGATAGCTCTATCTCCAGGGAAACAGGCTCTCTGTGCTCACAAGGACTCAGCCAGCTCCCCCTCTCCTTTTGCCACGGGGTCACTCAGCAGTGAGGCTGAGGCACAAAGGCACTATGGGGCATCAGGCTTGTAGGGCCACCCCAGGCCAGGAGCTCTGCAAGCACAGGGTAATCCAAGGCAACATGTGCTGATCTCTGTGCTGCAGCCCCACAGGACCTTCGGGAGCTTGCCCAGTCCTGGAGAGCTCACACAGAAGTGATTACAGAGATCGACTGTGCTCAGAAGTCTCTCATTACTGAGACTGACTCGTGCAGTCTGCTTTGAATCTTCTTTTTTGCCCAAAATAGCTTCATGTTCTCAGCACCAGTTTTCTTCGCAAAATCACTCACTGCCCTCCTTCCCACCACAGAGAGCCAGACATGTCCGGCTCGCAGAAGTCCTCCCCAGCTGCGCTACAGCATCCATGTCCCTCCACAAAATGCCCCCCCACCTGGGCACTGCAAGTCCATGGGATGCTTTGGGCAAGCTGGGGGGCCAAAACAGCTTAGGGAGAGAGGGAGTGACATGACAACAGCAGAGTTCATTGCAGAGCACCACAGGCCCTTTTTCCAGATTGCTCAGGCCACCTATCATCTCCTGCCTATGCCTGCCCAATCTCTGGGGAAGCAATTCATGTCATGGTGGAGGAAGGTTTCACACAGCAGTTTTTGTTTTCCGTCTCTTTAGGTTCAGCCCTCAAACCTAAGACCCAAGGAAATTGCCCTGGCAGCTACATTTTGGGGATCTGAAAAAGCTGCTCTGCATTAGCATCTGAGCTGGAAAGGAAACAAGTCCACAAGGGTCTTCGAGCAACAGTCCCCAACCCAGGGGTGGCCATGAAACCTCTTTTTTGGGCACTCTCCCACATCACCCAGCCCTTCCCTGCTTTGGGGACCAATGTCCAAATCTGTGACCACTGTTTCTGAGTACCTCTTCCTTGCTCAGAAGCAGAGACAGACAACAAACCCCACGTGGTGTTGCAGGAGAGTTATACCCAGGTTTCCACACAGCCCCGCCTTCAGGTCTGCCCTGCTGGGACCCCACTCAGAGGAGCACACATGGGCGGTGGACACGCTGCCTTCCTATACCCCAGACTTTTGGGCACAGCATGGTGCCAAAGCCCAGCCCTGACACAATGCCTGCACACAGTTTGTTGCAGGATCTGTGCCTTATCTCGCCTCAGCATCTGAAAGCAGACTTTGGCTGAGTCCTACATGCTGCTATTTAAAGTAAGCCAATTTGTATTCATTCTGCTCGCTACATTCACCAGTTGTTCTGAATTGTGTTTAAAGCTGAAGGGGAGAGGAAATGTACAACAAGAAAAAATTATACACTGGTAAATTTTGTGCTAATCCCTTCTCCTCCCATTATCGCTTCCCCTTTTTTAGGGTTTCCTTTTGTTTTCTGTGGTTTATGTATTATTAGCTTTAGCATAATTTTGACTGAGAAAATATGTAGCTGATAGGACGGACTAATTACACTACCTAGAAGAATTAATTACACCATCTGTGACTGACAGAGGAGCCTGACTTGTTGCTTCCTGGTAGATGGAGATACAACACCAGCTGCCCCAAATCTTTCCCTGTAGAAGGCAAAAGAGGAATTACTGTAGGAAGCATCCTTTAATAGCCATTACTTCTCTTTTTTGAGCAATTTAACATCATTGGGTGACCTAGCCTGACTGGCCAAGTCAGGGACCAGGCTCATCTGCCTTCCCTTGTGATCTTTCTACAGATATTTCTACACCTTCCCCGGCCCTCTGTCATACAGATATTTCTACACCTTCCCCGGCCCTCTGTCACTAGCAATTAGGGGGCTCAGTCAATTCCAGAAGATAAAATGGACCAGGGCCCATTTTCAAGGCGAGTGGCACAGTGTGGCTCATGTCCCTAGAGCTACACTGCTCTTCTACCCAATCACATCTCCTTGAACCACCTCCCTGGACAAAGCCATCTGTGAACTAGAGCCAGCCTTTGTCTATGAGTTGGCACAGCCTAAATCACCATGCGAAGCTATACTAACAGTGTGATGGTCAGGATGATCACAGGACATCCAGTGCCCTGACCCTTCCTGTTCTTCTCACAGAGACACCCAAGGTCAGCATTTGCTGTTGTTCCCCAACTACAGAAAGGATGGGAGGGCAGGCTGCTTTCTCAGTGCTCACTGTGCATGGACAAGAAGCCACAACACCTCAGAGGAAGCAGGGAGTTGGAGACAGTGAGGTTTTGCCTCACTGGAAAGACTGCATCTCTTACACATTCACCCACTGAGTCCTGTCAGCCTGCTGCTGGCATGTCGTCAGCAACGGGCTCTGAATGCAGTCCCGAAAGGATGGTGGCAGCTTTGGTCTCTACAGCCAGCTGAGAATCTGTCCTGGTTTCTGTCCTGACTTATGATGGACCTGATGAAGATTGTCGTGGCTGAATGTACATGATGGAAGATCTGCTCAGATGCACAGCCTTGAATGTGTGTTTTCAGTTAAGGGAGAGGAGTGGTGCCTACATGGGTGAGGAAGTTTTAAGTAGTCATGCTTTAAGGTAGCTGTTCCTGCCCTCTTTGCCTCCAGCTCTGCTGCAGTTTTTTTCCTCCTACTCCTCTTTCAAGCCCACTCAATTTACACAGGATAAGCTGTAGTTATGATGTTCTTGCCTGCATAAACACATTCCTGACTAAAATTCAGGACCCCTAGCATGTATACCCCTTTGCTATTGTTTGTCAGGTGCACATTACATGAACAAAAAATGTCAACTCTCCAGCCCTTAATCCCTAATTTTAACTACGGATCTGGTTTCTCTCAGTGCTGAACAACTCAGTGTAATGGTCCTTAACCTGAGAAACCTGAATTCTTCCGTAGGTAGCCAAGGAAAGGCTGAGACCTGATGTTTGCCTGACTCATTTTTTGCCCTGGGTCTTGAACAATATCCAAACAGTTTTTTGGTTAAGCCACTGGGAAACACACACTAGTGGGACACAGACAAACCCTGGGGACTTCTCAGGCACTCACAGGGAGGTGAACTTTATTTTGGAACTGATTTTGGGAAAGGTCCATGATGGTGCCAAGGGACTATCAGTGCACAAAGATGCTTTGGCTTTATCCTGTAGGCAGGGTGCTGAGAACAGCCCACAACTCTCTAATGAGATTTTTAACATCATGAAATTTCTTGGTGGGTGCTGAAGTACCACGGTGCTAGTCCTGCACTGCCACAACGAGGACTCATGTTTGGCTCGTAACAAATACTTGCACAGATGCATTTCACGGGGCACAAACTTTCTGAAATCCTCCTCCTATGGAAAGGAGAGGAGATAAGGAGAACAACCAAATTTGGTGGGGGTTTTTTTCTCCTCCCCAGGTAATCCTTGTGCCTCTCATTCTCATCGAAAGGAATTCTCTGCCCCTGACTTAGGAGTGTTTTTCCTTGCAGCCTATGGCCACTCCCAGCTTCAATAACACGTCACCAGTTTCTCTTGGAATGACCATTTTCTGCATCTTGCCAAGTTCTGTATATGTGGGTGGAGGGTGGAAGAAGAGCTAGAGTAGAGCTGGAGAGTAGAAAGGAGATGTGGCAGTGAAGGAAGAGGAACAATAAGTCAGAGAGGGTCTAAGAAAAGGGTGTCAATATGAAGAAAAAGGACATCTGATGTAGGGGAACAGTCACTGGGGAACAATAGGGAAAATCTGGGGAACAACAGCAATGCAATGAGTGAGCAAAATGAGAAAAGAAAAGAGGAGCAGACACACAGAGAAAAGACAGGGAGATGCCAGTCTGCTGTTTGTAATTCTGGAAATAGTGATGGGGTGAAGGATTTGGATCTGGTACAGGATATTCATGCACACATTTTTCAAGAAGCTGTTCCTGCATTTTCAACTGGGTATTTCTGTGACCTTGAAATGTCACATTCTTTATACCTTAGCAGCTTACTTACCTGTCACTTAGAGGTAGTGATAATATTTCCATCACAAGAGCATGGGTATGCTTAAACAAAAAGCTTCAAGATCACAGGCGAAACTGCAAGGTACTGTCACATTTAGTCAAATTTCACACATGTACAGATGTGCTCAGATGGCCTCATATATCGATATGTATACACATATGTAGATTTAAATATATCACTAAGATATGTATGACTTATTTATTTATTTATTTATGCCAAGCTGAGATTCCATGGTTGCCTAGTTACCAGAGAACAATAATGAGAATCTCTTTAGTATATATTGCATGAGGAAGGGAAGGGAGAGGGCAGCTGGGTATCATGTCAGACACAACTACTTGTCAGGTAGATTAGCCATTTTGGTGGGAAACATGGAGAAAGGCAAAAGAGAGCAAAGCTGAAAGGAGTTCTGACAGGAAAGCAATGAGCTGGGGCATGTGGTGCATGTAGTTCTTGGTCTTCCCATGGCACGTCCATGAGCATAAATCAAAGATCAGGTTACTGGAACTCATGAAATGTTTATTATTTTCATTACATATTCCAGCTCTCAAGTTAAACAGACATTAGGAACATCATAAGTGGTTACAAAATCTGCCTTTCACTATACCAGACGTCTACTCTCCTGCCACCCATCTACACAATACTGGCACCCTTTCTTCAAAACAAATGTCTTTGCTAACTATAAGGAAGAAGGAGATTTTGCTGGTCAGAACAAAAAACACCACAGTAATCAAAAGCAGCAGAAAAGTGCATTATGCCGTTCCAACTATATTAATTTTCCTAAGATTTGCCTCTGCTGCAGCTCTCAACCATTTCAAAATTTGCTTGTCCTGCTTTTGTAAGCTCATGGAAGAGCCTTAAGGTTCAGAAACTCACTGTTTCACTTCATGTTAAAAGTAGTCTGTGTACATTTTGTTAATGGAAAATGTCTTTCTCAAGTTGGCATCTTGTGTTGCTAGATCTCATACAATCTCAGCAAGCTTAATGAGGGAGCTGAATTTGTCCCAGGACACCATGAGAATCATTTATGGTTTAATATTTCCTTGGGAATAGAGCTTCTGGAGTTCAACCTTCCCCAAAGGCACTTCTAATAGCAAACAAAGAGTTTAAGATAAAATTAAAGATATAGTGTATTTGCCGCTATTCATATTAAAAATAGAATTCCTAAGCTTAGAAACAGGCATACAGCAATTGAAGAAAACCAGATTTTTGCTATAATTAAGCTACCAGAAGTTCACTCTCTATATCATCCAGTCAAAAAGATGCTAGAACACAGCCCTCATACCTCAGATTTCAGTCAAGACCCTTGTCCTGGGTATTTCTCAGACACATACTGGATATGTTACTTACCTAAAATACATAACTCTCTTCACAGGGTTCCACCAAGAGTTAAAGCTTCTTTCCATTCTCCCTAATTTCCAAGAACTCCCTATGACTCATAACATTAATATTTAATCAAGCTATGTTAACATTTCTTCCAAATGGTTATTGACTGCCCTAACTTTAGAGATACTGTTGTTGTCTGTTGATCATATTAAGAACAACTCCTGACAAGATAGTTGAAAAACCTCTCTATTGGGGAAGTTAAACACCAATGCTTAACTTGACTCCAAACAAGCTGTTTTAATGTTCTTGAAGAAATATTGCTAAGACTGTCAGAGCATGTCTGGCACTGGACCCAACAGACCACCCAGTGCTCTGAATACAGCAAGAAGCAGCAAAGGCTTAGGAAAAGACAGTGCACATATCCAGTGATCCTTCTCCGAGTGTATTCTCCCAGCAGCCAGATTATCTGCGGCTGAGAGTTTTCTGAGCCAAAGATCACATCTGCGTCAATGTGTTTGGTAGATCTTAATGGCCTTCTTTTTTTTCCATAAATGTGTCAAGATGCTTTTAGAACTATTTATAATTTTGCCCTTCACACCATCCAGTGAATTCCACAATTTATGCATGTACCAGATGATTTTTTTCATCACCAGATGAAAAAAGTGCCTCTTTTCAGTTTTGACTGATAAATTTACTGGGGATTCCTACTTTTCATATTAAGAGAAAACAGTAATTTCCTAGCTGTCTCTGTGATCCCTCCTAGACCTCTGTCATGCCCTACACAGACATCTCTTTTCTGGGCTGAAAAGTCCTAATACTCTACCAAATAAAAAAGAAGGTTTTAATCTTCCTGCCTTATGAACTTAGACACTGAAAAGCATACACAAATGTAGAAAATTATATAGATGTAATATGAAGTAGATATACCTTATATAAAAATAGTGATGAGAATAGTACATGCAGTGCATTATAGGCTCTTGATGAAGCCCAGTCTTGGGGAGAAACAGTCTTGGGGAAAACACTGTGCTTGGGACAAACCATGCCTGCCCCAGTATTGAAGGATGTTGTTATATTAGAGAAGTAAAAGCAAACATTTTTCGTAATTCAAACCAGTTTCAGCTCAGATAAACTGATCCCAGAATCAGCTGTGCTGCCACAGAGATCAGATATCTGCTGTGTTTCTATCCAGCCCATTACAAAGTCTGTTCCACGTAAGGCTGGAACCCACTTAGCAAAAGTGGTTCGGGTTGCCTGAAATCTGATCTAAATTACAGCTCCAGCAAATTTTAGGTCAAGCTTAACTGAGAAGGTTTTAAAACTACCTTGAATTTTAGAGGCATATTCTCCAGGTCTGGAGTTTTGTTTTTTCTGTACTCATCTACCCAGCTAAGTACAAAATATTGCTTTTTAATCCCCTCTGCAGGACATAAGTCCTCTTACTGCCTCACCAACCTACCTTCTGGGCTGTGCCATAGATCATGCTGGGAGCCAAGTATATGACATAGAGGAGCTAAAGAAACTACAGAAGAAAGACAAAGATCAGAAAACATCCTCTGGTAAATTATAACTCAACTTTATTCTATAACCTATACCTTCAAAGGTTTTGTCACCTGAAGCCAGATGCATGTAGGATATTGAAGTGACCTTTGACTATTACTGTCTATCTACTTAGCAAAACTTATTTACTTCATGTTCATCATGCAATCTGAAATCATCCAATAATAACTATTCTAAAAAAGTCAACCACGTTTTCATATTTAATGTACATACTGTAGCTAAATAAAACCACTTTTGAGGGGTAAATAATTGCAGAGGAAGAGAAAAATTCAAGAGCGTAGGCTATGAAGATGCACTTTCAGCTAAAATTTTTTAAAAAGCAATTAGTTGAGGCAGAAAAGCAGGAAAACTGTTCTTATATGGCTAAATCAACACTAAAGGAGGGTTTCATGCTAACTGCGGAAGATAAGTAGAATAAAGTAAGGTGATACACAAGGAAAGGGGTCAGAAGCAGTATATGTCTAGGAGATATAAGAGACAAGAGCAAGGAACCTGAACCAGAAAGTTGCCTCATGCTGTCTAGGGGCAAGTCTCTTAATCTCCTCTGTCAGACAGCTTTTGCATTTGTAAGGGCTGGGAGGGAGTGCGTGGGGGTGTAGAGCTTACAAATGGGGTATTGTAAGGATTAATAGTGTGAAGAGGTTTAGGAAAGTAAGTTCAGTACAGCCAGCCACAAAGAGTGAAAATAACAGGAGCTGGATTCCAGAAAAAGTCACTACAAGGTCTTAATATTTTTCCCTCTGGAAATGCTCCTGTGTTTGAACAGTCTTTGGAGCACTCAATTGCCAGCTCCCCAGCATGTAACATTCGCAGAGCCACCAGCATTCCCAAAAGCAGATAGTGACTTTGGATCACCTCTGAAGTGACTGGTCGCTCAGAGATGCAGAAAATACAGCTCCTCCCCACAAGTGTCAGCAATTCCCTCCACCCCACACACTTCCTCATCTGCAAGACCAGCAGTGAATTATTAACTTCTCAGCCCCAACTCTCCTGTTGTTGTCCCGGATCATAGGAGTTACTTCCTACTTCTCACCCTTACTCCTTGGCCTGCCTCTGCTGAGATTCCTCTTTGTTCTCCAACCGCTACCAAAACCAACCACATACATTGCAGTGAAAAAGGGTGGAATAGGATGGGGTGAAACTACACAACCACAGCAGCATTCAAGCCTTCCTGATTCTTTCTTGCTCAAGGGAGAAAAGGGTTTTGGAATCTCATTTTTTCCCTTTTCCATGCCTACAATGCTAAAAGTGAGTGGACTAAAATGAAGTCAACCCATTTTACCCGAACGTGACAAGGGAGGAGCACTACACAGAACATCTTCTCCTTCCACTGTCTGTAAACAGGTGGTTCTCTGTCCTTTTTCCCAGTTTAAAAAGTTTTTAAGTTTTTAAGTTTAAAAGTTTTCCAGTCACTTTCAGAGTCTACAAAAAACAGTAGACACCTCCTCATTGAAACTAGGGTCATGGTTGAGAGCTATGAACTGTCCAGAGATGTAAGGCTGCAGAGACCCAGACCACATTTTCCAACCAGACCAGCCAGATGGACAGGCTAGACAAGGCCAGGAAGGGGTGAGAAATAATGAAACAATGCAAAAATCACCTCCTGAATCACATAGGAATTGCTCCATTGGAAAGTATAGGAGAGCAAACCTGGAAAAAAATGTTGCAATGGACAAAGAGGATCTGAAGTAAATATGAGGACTTTTCTGGAGGTGCAACTGAGGCAATTTGTATGTGCAGGTCACACACATAGGTCAACCTACATGTAATGACACTACCTTAGGGTTTGTTCTCACAGAAATAGCTCAGCCTGGATTTGGCCAGCAGTGGATGAGAAGCATGAGGAGACAAAGCAGGAGCTGTGTTGGTGGCTCTGCAGACAGCGCTCTGTCACCAGAGACAGCTGTGGATGAGCACGTCCCTGAAAGACTTAGCTGAGGATGCTGTCTGCCAGATGGCCCCAAATTCTTCTCAAGGCTTTGGAGTTTGTCATGATTTCATTCTTTTTTAGGGCTGTGATGTCCTGTCTCATGCAAAATGAGGCTTCATCTGCTTTAAGGGTGCTGAGGCAGTGTCTCCAAGAACATGGGAGACTGTAGTTTCTATTCAGCATTTGCAGGTAGCAGTAACTCTACTCACATCAAAGGCAGCTACCACACACTGTTGTTTCCAGTGGGGATGAAGTGTATCTCCCCAGGTAGTAAGAAACATGCACCGTGAAGAGCAGGCTGGGTCAGGAAAACATTCAGTTCAGGAAAAGAGACTACGAAGCACAGAGGGATGGTTTCTAAAGCCAAAGTGGACTAGGACCATGTCTGATCTTAGGTGAGGGGGACACCACCAAAGCAATATAACGTGCAAGGCACAAGAAGTGGTAAAAAGGAAGAAGAAAGAGGAGAAAATCAAGTGGAAATAGAAGGATGTTGAGAGTCAGAAAAAAAACCAGCAGATGAGAAGAGAATGCAAGCTGGATGAATGTGATTCTATTCCCCCTCCTTACTGAGCAAAAGCACTTTTAAAATAAGCCATTATTATTATTACAAACATAAAGAAATAATCTGAGTTTTGGTCTATCATCTGTCCGTTTGGTTGAGAAATGTCAGATGCTCAGGGAGAGGAGGAAAGGCTGACATCAGACAACATCCATTTGTAAAATTGTATCTGCCAGTTTCCCAGCAGCTGTGATCTCCAGTTAATATCAGGAGTGAATGTGAAAGGTTAGACAGAGGGGAGCTGCAGGTGGAAGAATGATGATTTTCAGTTCTCCCAAGCAATTCTTGGCACGAGAGCTGCACTTGATAACGAATTGACTCAGTCACTAACTCACACAGCCTCCCTCTATAGTAATGGACTCCTGTCTCATTAGCAAATACAATTGACAGTAAAAATAAACACACTTGCACCCTCCCCCTCTTGTGCTGCTGACACAGCCCTGATTGACAGATCTCACAAGTACATCAATGAAAGGAGAGGACAGTTGCTGTTATCAGCTGGCCTGAACACAGAAGGGAGCTAATAATATCTTAGTTTACACCGTTCCTTTCTGTCACAATCCAAATCACCAAAGAAAATAGAGTGGTCTGAATGGTTTGCAGTAAGTTATTTTGAGAAGGGGCTGTCATTTAAACTTCTCTGTTCAGTTGCTCAAAGGAGGCATATTTTAAGTTTATTAATTTTCTGCTAGCACTGACAGTAAACAATTCCCAGAGTTAACAGCCTAGAAAAGAGAACAACAGAAAGCAGCCAGGCTTTGTTTTGTTTGCAAAGTGAACAAGTCTCAAACAATTCCTTTGGCTCTGAAAAGCAACTGCACATACCTGTGCCTCATCCTAGTGATGAAATATATCAGCAAGTCTCAGGAAAAATTTCCAAAGATGTAATGGCTGAGTTGTCTGAGGATGAAGGGGAGAGAGATGGAAGAAAGTATATTTACAGCCTTTAAACAAAGAATTAATCAGATCTTTTTGTACTGAAGTGCAGGTAGTTGAGATTACACTTCTGTGAGGAATTGTGGTTACACCAGATCATAATGAAGAAAAAAATCTTCAGAATTTCAGAAGTATGCCTAGGCATTAGCAATGTACACATGCAGCAACACTAGAACATTATGCACAGAACATGCCCAGCAGTCTGCAATGGCAGATGCCGTTTTATACAGAAGCAAAGCCTCTACTTCCCATCAAAGATTATACATTAAAAAAATTTCAGCCAACAGCCACAGTCTATGTCTGAAGACAATGTTTAGAGAGAGAGCCGTATGTAAGTCTTCCAGCACGGAGTATTCAGCATGCATTATCCCACATCACGTTACTCACTGCATATATCCTCCTGCCTGAACTGTCAGCTGCAATCTCACCAAAAAGGGCAACAGAGTTGAACCCATTCCCCTAGTGTTTAATATCATGGAGTCTGGAATTCAGTTTTGCTCCTTGGAGGGAGGGTTTCTGACAAGTCCCCACATTTTGCTCAGCAGCAGAATTTTCTATGGAATACATACAGTTCCTCTTAAGCTGCAGGATCGTACTCTTCTGGTAACGATGTTCTACTTCAAGGTTCTAAAGAAAGCTTAAAATACAAAACAGATGTACTCTGATGCCATGCTGCCCTCCTGAATCCATGATCAGCATGGATGCATCCTTTTCCGTTCTCCTCCAGGGAGATTTTATGCCTGATCCAGTTCTGTGGCTCTTCAGTACATGTGAGAAAGGCATAAAATCTACCCTTTTCCTTACTGGCATCTAATGGTAATTAAAACAAAAATATTAACTCTAGTAGGTTCCCTTTAATGGAGAAAGCAGCTGAACAAACCAGGGGTTCCTTAGACCCGGTATAGACAGTGGCTGATTTACCAAACCCCAATTTATCATTGCTTTCCCCATCAGCTGGTTCAGCAGGTGAGCTGCAAAGAGTGCAAAAACTCACTCCACATTGAAAACAGAGATGCTACGTAAAACAATTAATGAAAAGAAAACAATATTAATCATAGCATTGTAATTTTATATGTAAATATTTTTCATTTTTCCTTTTCTTTTTTTTTAGAATTCCTCTACAAATTGTTCATGCTGTGCAAAGTAGGGAGTTTTCCGGCAGCATTAAGACCGATTCAGTGGAAAAACATGTTTGGTTTCTAGCAGCTGGGTAGCAAGGCCATCTCAGACCTGGTTCCTGCAAAGAATCCAGCCTCGCCAGTTCCTCCCC
Source organism: Pachyramphus minor (assembly GCA_013397135.1). Classification (NCBI taxonomy): domain Eukaryota; kingdom Metazoa; phylum Chordata; class Aves; order Passeriformes; family Tyrannidae; genus Pachyramphus; species Pachyramphus minor. Next base: position 86,562 of record VYXB01010745.1, on the reverse strand, counting down.
AGTCACTTCTATTCTCTTCTGCTTACCCAGCACACTCCATCTACTGCCATATGTTTCCCAGAAGCAATGCTTCCAGACAGTAGTCTGTGGACATCAGCTTGTGGACTTGAACAAAAGGGCATCAAACTCATCTCAGCTAACTGGCAGTAGTAAGTAGCATTAGGGACTGGAGGTTGCCAAAATCAGTCCCTTACAGGCTGGAGATAGCATTTTCTGAATGGACGAAGGTCCTAGAGGAAACAGATAAAAGTGAAAGGATTTCTTTGGGAAGGAGGAGGAAGAGGAAGGAGACATGAGCCATTCCCCACGCACCACTTCAAACCATCACGAACACATCTATTCCTCCTGAATGCTCTGAAGCTCAGATGAAAAGCCATCACTTTTCCTTCCCAGGCTAACTGTGGCACCATGTTTTGCAAAAAACCCATCTGTTGTTGATGTTCAGTGTGCTCGACAGTTCTCCATTCCTCTCCACCACAAGCTGTTACTGTGGGGTTCAGTTCTTCTCATCCCAAATCTCATTTGCTTTCTGCAGCCAACAAGCTGCAGCTCTGAATGACTCCTAAAGGGAACAGAAGACACGCAGCTTCTGATCTTGCTGATGGAAGAATTGCTTTGTAACCTTTATCTTTTTCTTCAAGCATACAGGAATCCCTCTGTGTACAAAGACCCCTTTATTTTTGTACCCACCTGCCCCAGATTCTTGCTTCTCCAACTTCCCGTGTAGCATTCAGCATATCCTACCTCCTGGGCCAGACCCTTCTGATAACATCAGGTGAACAGAATAGGGGAAGCTCTATAATAGAAAATATCATTTGTTTTAAATCTATATTTGTCATGCTAGTCTGCAGCAGAGATTTAATTAGCCAGTGAAGCTCGCCTTTGGTATGTTTTCATGAATACAGTAAGAGTTTTGATGCATGACTTCAGGCTACTACAACAAACAAAGAAAACACACCATGAAATTAAGAAACATAATAATATACAAGAGGAGACACTTGGCTGCTGTTACACATTTCACTGAGAAATAGGCCACCACCAAACCTGGATCAAGCTGTCTAAATCTGTGGATATATTCTAATTCAAATCCAATTTTTGCACTGCAGTCTCAGTTAAATGCTGGAAAGCAGTTAATTGCACGTGAGTTGCTGCACAGGACCCTGGGCAAAACCAAGGAGAGAGAAGAAAGCATGGCTGACTAAATGAATGGCCCCGATGTAACACATTAACAAAACCCCAAGGTTGGTTTGCATTATTTTGACAGCAAGGGCTGGAAAAAGACGGCTGTGCCAACCAGGACAACACCAGAACACAGCATGACCCTTTCTGTATTTCTGCCATGCTCCCTATTACGGGTCTATACAATTCTGAAGCAGACCCACCCAGCTGCACAAGTGCTCACACAGGTAGGTCCGGCTGCGGTCAGTGATGTAGTACAGATAAATAACATTAAGAGTCAGCATCAAGAGTCAAAGTTGGACTTTCTATTGACCTCTTCTAAGCAGCTGCAGAATGGCATCCTTGGGATAGCCATGCCACTTCTCAGTGAAGGAGGTCTCCAGGTCTTCCCCAGTATACATTTGATCCAGTTTTAACTCTGTCACACATGTCTTGCCTGACCTTCTCTGATGAGCAAAAGTTAAACAATACATTTGACTTCGCAGGTATGTCATAAAGATTCATTAATTAACATTTACACTTCCCTGCATGTACTGCTGTGTGATGCCATTTATTATCTTTCAGTCCTCCATTCATGTTAAGAGGAGAAATCAACTCAATTTCAGACTACCAAGAAGAAAACTATTCAGCCCAAATGTCTAGAAACCGCTTTCAATTTTATCTGTTTCTAGCTGACAGACTTTTTCTCCCAGGTTTCAGAAATTCTGGTTACCTGCAATCTGACAGAGAAGGACTGGATCAGCAAGCTTCACCAGGCATAGTTCTGCTGGCAAATTCCTTACAGTTTTATTGTGCTTGCAGCACCCATTAATGCATGTCTGTCTTTTCCATTACTACTTCCACATAGCCCAGAGTGAGAAAGAAAATAGCACCTGCAAGCAGACTCCTGGGGTTTGCATCCAGGTGTGAGCAGCTGGCACTCTTTCACATGACTCGGGTTACAAGGAAGCAACATTTGGAGCATACGGATTAGGAGCAGTGTGGGAAGGTCTTGCCAAAACTGGCTCTGTCATTTCAGGGCTGAAGAGAAGATTTCATTCTCCAAGAGCTGCCAATCTAGTACTTTTTTGCTAGTGATAATATTTCCTAAGTTTAAAAATAAACTTAGTGAAGTATGTGCTACCTAACAATGTATGTCTCTTCAGTCCCAAGGAAAAGAAAAAAAAGAAAAAAACTACTGAATATCAAGCACTGCAAACCAGAATTGGGTATAACCAAATTATAGCTTAATATGTTTCAGGTATTCCATTTAGAGCTTCAGATCTTTCAAGGAAATAGGTTTTCCCCACTGAGAAATGTATATGCAGTGAAATTAAAGCAACTTTAGCCCCATGTGAACCAAAAGTAGGTTGGGCATCTATTTTAAATAATCTCCCAAATATTAATTTTTCTTTATGAAAGGAAGACCTAAGAAGAGAGGAATAGTCTCTTCTTCTAACCCATGTGTTCACCTCCAAACTACTGTCTTGGCTCCTGAAGCCTGGGGTGTAATACCGCACATGGTAATATGGCTACTTTTGTTGCTATTAGCCACTTATAGAAACACGACAGGGCACCAGTGGTCTGGAGAGTCCTCTGAATATTTGGGGCACCAAATACCAAATGCTATCTAGCATGAGAGTAAAACAAGATGCCAGAGTGAGGGGAAAATGCCAGTATATGTACAAGCATTGATGCCCAAACCCTTCTTCCATCTGAAGTTCCTCCTCCCTCTCCCCTTCCTCACTTGGGAGGCAGATCCCAAGGGCATGCTGGTGTCCCGGATGGCCATGGGGGCAGGCAGCTGAGTCCCGGTTGGTGTGGGGCTTCTCCTGCCACCCCACATCGCCCTTCCATGAACAAGAGGGAAAAATAAATCCACAAGCAAAGGAGGAAGGCAAATGCTGCTAAGTGGCTCATTGGTTTCTATAGCAACTGGCTCTGCTCTACTCCAGCTGCTTACCCCACAGTCCCTCTGTCACCCTATTTTTAGCTGAGAAATCAAAGAAAAAGGAAAAGTGGTGGAGGTTTGGGGAGGAGAGAGTTGGGAGACCTTCTTGGATTTTGCAGAGAGAAGGTTAATATGGATACAGCCTTGTCTTGCTTTTAATCACGAGTTAAATGCTCACTCTGGAGGCTTCCTGCAGGATTCCTCAGACTTGATGCGTAGTCAGGTCCCATATTTGCCAAGACCATGAGGCAGCATGTAAGAAAGGCAGCCCAGCCATCCCCTCTTGAGCATGAGAAACAACTAAGCTGCTGAATTTGACCTTGCCATTAACACCGAAAGGAGCAAGAAAGGTCTACTATCCGGGAAAAAATTCTCCCCTCCCACAACACAACACAGTGAAGTTATGGAAGTCAGGACACTGGTGTTTTTATAACTCCTTGGTCTGAAAAGTTATTTCCTTTTAAAAAAAAAAAAAAGTTGAGTCTGTCCATGATCTCTCTCTCCTGCACGGTACAAGAAAATCCTTCACAATGAATGCAACGTGTTTTGCTCAAATATCTCATTCAGAGAAGACCCAGAACCAAATTTACCTGGGATGTTCCATGGATTTTGGTATTGGAGATTTTGGTTGTTGAGCTGCAATATATCTGCTGGTAAATCTAGAATAAAGATATTGTAGCCTGGAGTTTCAGTATGCATAGAAATGTGTGTTTGCAAAAGCATGGATCCCTTACTCTCTTCTGACTGACTACCTGCCTTTCTGAAATGGATGTACCCAAACACTGAGAGATACAACTATTTGGATGGGTATTTGTAGGTTCATCTCCCCCCCCCCCCGAAATTCCAGACATTTTATAATGAAATGATGCAGTTATCCCCCATATAATAATGCTTAAACTCCAAGGCAGATTGATGCCATAAACATCTATATTCACTTCCTTCATTTCAACTGCTATGACATTTGACGCTTGCCTCCAAGCTGTTCTTGCTAACAGGGTTGAGGAAGTCTACCTTCACACCATGCATTCTCACTTGCTGCCATGAGAAGGAATATTGATTTGTGTATCTCTGCTCACACAGCAAGGGTTCCCATTTTGGAGCTGTGATATTGTCAGACTAAGAGGACAAGAAAAAGATCAATGATTTCTGACAATGATCGCTTTTAAGAGGAAGAGCATTGGTAAAATGACTTACTACTCCAAGTATGGCATTTGTGGTCTTCGCAGTAAGTTCTACATCCTGGCAGGCAGTAACACTATAGATAAAAGCAGTATATTGGGAGAGAATCATCCACTTTAAAAATGTTACTGGCTATGGTATGTGATGGTATATAGTTCAGAGGGCTCAAGAGAAATGATAGAGTAGGATGCAGCCAACAGTCTAGTAATGTCCATGTAAGAAATGCCAGGGCCCTAGGAAGGCTGGGGGCTCCCCAGAGACATCCCTACAGCCTAGCTGAGGAGCAGGGCATCTGGGGGGTACCAGGAGAAAACCTGTCCCTCAGCATCAGGTACCTCTCTGATGCAGTGGGACGATGACCAGGCAGGGCAGGGCTGTGGGAGCTGGAGAGCAGCCTTGACACAGAATCACCGGGCAGCTGGGATCTTGGGACCTGGGCACAGTGGGAGGAGCCCCAGGAGATGCCGGGCAGGGACAGTCAGGGTTGGTGGTGTCCTCAGAAGCCCTTGAAAAGAAGTTGTACAGGTTAGCTCAATAAACATTTTAATTCCTAGGAATCTAGAAAGTGGCTTATTCCACAGAGCTACTGGGATTTTTTGCTTTAGTTTGTGGTCTCCAGAACATGCAATAGCAATGTGCCTCATGGTTTAATTACCACTGTGTGAAGTAGTTGAGTACTGTATTTGCCAATTTTTCTCTGAATTGCCCTTTGCTAGTTTCTCGAAAGACACAAAGAAAAGGTGTTCCAAAAAAACCTCTTCTGATACATGTTACTTTAGACATTTTGATCAAGTCTCTTCTGATTAAATTTCATTTCTTGAAGCCACTACCAAGCTCATCCTCCTAGGGAACCTTGTAAAACCCATTATCAAAATCTGCCCTGGCAGGAAACAACACATTCACCTTATAACTCTCCTGTATCTCAGCACAGTCTGCAGGATTGTCAGGATGAAAACCCACAAAAGAAAGCAGAGAGGACTCAGAACTACGAATTTTCCTCTGACCATCCTCGAAGGTGAAAGAGCCCTGAGAACAGGACAAGGACAGTGGGAGAGGTACAGAATACACAAGCACATAATCAGGACTCTTCTGCCAGGAAATTTGCTGAAGAAGACCTCTGGTCAGCCCAAAAAAGATCCAAAGGGGAAACGATCCTTTGCAGTGAGGACCACTGAAGGCAGCAGCAGAGGTGAACAGAAGGAAAGCAGCAAGGCACACTTGCAAGGTCTTCAGTTCCTCATTGGAAGAGAGGCAGAGAGAAAATAAATGCCAGTAAGCATACATGCACAGACAGGATGGATGGCAGCGTGCGCTGGGTGGTGATTCTGATCTGTACCAGGAATAGTGTGGCCAGCAGGACTAGGGAAGTGATTCTTCCCCTGTACGTGGCACTGGTTTGGCACCTCAAGTACCATGTCCATTTCTGGGCCCCTAAGTTCAGGAAGATTGTTGAGGTGCTGGAGCATGTCCAGAGAAAGGCAATGAGGCTGGTGAAGGGTCTGGAGTACAAGTCTTATGAGGAGTGGCTAAGGGACCTGGTGTTGCTTAGCCTGGAGAGCTCAGGAGAGACCTCATCCCTCTCTACAACTCCCTGAAAGGAGGCTGTTAGCCAGGTGGGGGTTGGTCTCTTCTCCCAGGCAAGGAGAAATAGGACAAGAGGCCATGGTCTTTAGCTGCACCAGGGGAGGTTTAGGTTGGACATTAGGAAGAATTTGTTCAAAGAAAGGGTGATTGCACATTGGAATGGTCTGCCCAGGGAAGTGGTGGAGTCACCGTCCCTGGAGGTGTTTAAGGAAAGACTGGATGTGGCACTTAGTGCCATGGTCTAGTTGACATTATGGTGTTGAGTCCTAGGTTGGACTCAATGATCTCAGAGGTCTTTTCTAACCTAGTTGATTCTGTTATGGACAGCCTCACATCCTGAGCAATGAATGAAAGGGTGAATGACTTATTTTAAATGGAGCAGTCAAGGACAGAAGAGAAAATAACCAAATGTGCATCTGCACTTGCCTCTGAAGGTTCAGTATAGAGGTGGAAGCTCTGTGACTACCAGACAAGTAGCTTTACTGAGGAAGTGTGTCCCATTTGCAAAATTGCAGGCTATGATCTTGACCTTCCTTGTAGAGCATTTTCATATCTACAGATAGAAATCATCAGCTCTAGGTGGTGATTTTGATCATTATTTATTCTGCTTTCTGACAAGAGGAGTGTACAAGCGCTTTGAGATGAAATGTGTCTGCACATTTAATATTAATTTATGGAAAGTACTCATATGCAGTCTTGACATTTGTTTTCCATATATACTAGCAACAGGAAACTTGAGCCTTTGAATGTTTATAAGAAATGGGCACACATGCAAACAATGCTGACAAAAAATGATTTTCTTTAAAACCTGACTGTTTTCACATCTTTTACATTTCTCATTTGTCCTTATTCAGCACATTTTAACCTGCAAGTGTTATCCTCAAAAGACCATAGGAAACTCAGATTATCAAATAAAGCTGAGGCACTGCAAAGATGGTACTTGGTAACACATACAGACTGAAACTGATAGAGATACATGGAGAGAAATCTTCCAGAGGTCTGACTATAGTGCAAGGTCTGACAAAAGAATCCTCACTCATCAGTAGGGACCCTCAGCTCTATCTCCACCATAAGATAGATGACCAAGTTAAAAAGAGAAAGCCATAAAAATTATCAAACTTCAATCAGCCCCATGGAACAGTCTCTTGTATCTGTACTTCCAGACAGTCCATGCCAGCAAGGAACAAACAGATACCAAACTCTTCAGTCTGGCTGACAGCCTAAAATTCAGTAATGACTCTTTCACTGAACTACCAGGGCTGTCAGCTACAGGGCATCAAAGTCTATTTGTTTTGCAGGGTCCTTGGATAAATCCTTCCTTAAGGTGAGCCTCAGGATGACTGAGCTACAAAGCTGGTGGGTACCAGTGACCACTCCTACACCTGCTGTCTCACTAATGATCTCAAAATCCTCACCCTCCAGGGGAAGCAAGATAAATCGAAAATACAGAAAAAGAGAAGGAGACTCTCTCCTGGAGAAATAAGCTCTATGGAGTGTCCCATCCAGCATTTTTTGTTCATGGGAGTAATAAAGGGAAGAAAGGTGAAAATCAGACAAATAGCTTTTGTTCCTTCTTTGTAAGGATTGCTAAGCTATTTTGCATTCAAGTGGTATTCCTTTGTCATGGCTAACTCCATGGCCATCAGATCTCTTTTAGCGATGTCATACATGGACATTTATCATCTGCTGTGTAAGACCTTGTCTGAGCTCAATCCCCTTAATATCAAGCAAGAGTGACTTGCAGCTCCTAGTCCAGGTGTTCTGCCATTAGTGCACTCTGCATTCTGGGCACAGAAACATAGGGTAACTGAATCTTGAGGCTCTTTGTTTTCTCATCAGTTGTTTTAATGAAGCAGAATAATTCCATTACTCTATACAAAGAGGACAGGCAGTCTGTCTTGTCCTTCTGAGGTCTATTTGCTTGTTCATAATTTGCAGTGGTGATCTTGTAAATGCTGGTATAGTTTACAACCAGACACTCTTCACAAAGGAGATACATTACTGAGAATTACTTGCTTAAGCAAGTAATCATCTAATGATGATTACTATCATCATCATCTAGTGCAAGAGGCCTGTAAGTTAATTTTCACTCTACCTGGTGCCCTAAGTCCATGTCAGTCTGACGTTGGCAGTAAAGGAGCTCGTTCAGTTTATTTGCATTCTTCAAACTCCAGCTACACCTTGGTATCCAGTGACCCTGGCTGCATAGAGATGGCAGGGGCATTTCAGGACCTTATGCCAGCAAAAGAAGCAGCAATGTCAGCTACGCAAGACATCCAGGAAAGACATTATGCAGGATACTAGAAATATCCTACAAGACAAGCAGACTTCTAGGTATTGTTTCAGATACCGGCAGTGTCTGAAACATCACAGGATGATTATGTTGTGACTACTTTTGTGCTTCAGCATCTCCACCAGGAAACAGCTCACAAGGTGCTTACCCTGAAAAGCAGGAAACAGCTGGCTGGAACTTAGGATTTCACAGCAGTAATGTCCACAGGAGTGATCCAAACACCAATCACAAATGTACACTGGAAGCATTTGAAACACATATCTTAGGAGCAACTGTGTCTCACTCCTCAAAATAGCCTTTCAATTGGATCAATGAAGACTCAGTTCAGAGAAGCAATGAGGTAACATACATCCTGACAAGTTTGGCAGGCACTAGATTTCTCTGAGGATATTGCTGTTCCCTAATCTGTCTCTCCTGCCCCATTCTGCACATGCACATCCTTTGCTCCCTAAGGTCTATGTTGATGGATCCTCGAGGATTTTACTGCCCAGTGTACTACTTCAAGACACCTTTGCAGCAAATTACATGACATCATTCAGCAAGAGCCAAAGGTCAAACATCCAGCTTGGGAGTGGGCTAGTAACATCATATGGCGTGATTCCTAAAAACGGCTGTAATAATGGGGATAATGTAAGGGACTGACAGCAATCTGACGATTTAGTGTTGCTATGCAACTTGAGTTGGGAACAGACTTTTGCAGTTGCTTTTTAGGTGTCCATTGAATGCTCAGTGACAGCGTCTGGCAACCTTCCCCACTCACGATTTTACCTAAAGCAGCAAGAATTCACGTGCAGGTTTTGTGACAAGGTGCCCTCTTGATGCCTTTAGTCTAACAAAAATAAGATATAGACACCTACAATGCTTTATTCTATCTGAATGAAATTCCTATTGTGCTACACACACATATAAACAGCTACATAACATTCACATACAATTTCTCTTTCCTCTGATTTATTGCACATCTTCCTCTTTTTCTTCCTCTCTCACTCTAAGGTCATCATGTTGTCAAAGAAGAGCACTGTCTTCGGAAGCTTTGCCCTGGCCACGCCACAGCTACTGTCACGCCAGTTCACACTGTTTTCTAACTCTGTACATGTGATTTCTTCAGACCTTGCCATCTTTCTCCTAACTGTTTTCTCAGACTCATACAAAGTGGGGATAGGTATGGCTACTCCATCTTGTTTTATTCATCCGTCCTGATAGTGCCTTGTCCTGTCTTTAATCTAGGACCAGTTTTAAAACTATCAAGCAATGATGCCTACAAGCCCTTTCCTTGGGACTCTGGCAGTCTGACAAAACTCAATGGTTAGGGAACCTGCTTCTCTCCCTGGCTGAAACCTGGTTGCTCCCAGTAACATCTCTTTGTGCCACCCTCAAAACCTCACCCTTGCATACTGGTATCACCTGAACATCACAGTGATGGCTACTCTGCATCACAATTAACCCATTCCCTATGATCCTTTGTTATCACTTCCCAGACAACCCTTGCAAACCTCACTCAATTTGTTGCTTTTCTCTGAATTCCTTCGCTTTTCACAATCTGTTTTGTGGTGTTGCTCGTGTGATGTTTAATAGCCACAGCTCAGAGTTGGCTGCATTTCAGTGGTAGGAAGGGGAACACAGTGAACTGTGAACTGAAACTCCATATAATGTTGCTAGAGATGAGAACAAGTAAGGGAATGTTTGCTATGCACACTATCTCCAGAAAAACATCTTTGCAAATGTGTATCTGTGCAGGCATTGTGGAGATAGGGATTATGTTATGCAGAGGGGAAGAGGAGCTGACTGACAGTAGAGATTTGCAGTCCATATTGATGTTTCGCAATTGTGCATCTGTCTGCAGAACAGCCATGGAGCTCTTGAAGTCATTGCACTAAAAAAAAATATATAAAGATAAATCAATAACTTCACTCACCCTTTTACCACAGCTCAGAGGGTGGAGGAGGAGAGTGTCATAACAGCTCACACTAGTGAGAGGATTTTAATTGAAACAGTCTTCAATCAGAAAATACCATTTTGATAAAATCAACATTTTTCAAAAAATTATAAATACAAATGAAAAATCCCTATGGAAAAGGAGGCTGAAATAAAAATTTCAGTATTGGAAAGTTTCCCTTAAGGAAAAAAATGCCAGATTTTCTTTCTAATTAAAATAGTAACTTTGAAAGCAAACCTCTTATTTTCTGATAAAATATTACCATATTTTACTACTTGTATTGTTTTTACATTCTTCAGTTAATAATGGGAGACACTGATATGTTCAGTATTCTGCCATTAGGGTGGAATCAGGTTTCTAGGATATTGAAAACAATTGGTCCCTAACTAGTACCCAGAACATTTCTATTTCAGAGTGTAAAAATCTAAATTCTTTCAGCACAGATTAATAAAGCTGCTATCACTTTTGATAGAAAATTCATTAATTGGTAGAAAAATCACTTGTTTTGAAAATAAAATATCACCTGTACTAAATTATATAACAGAATATTTAATTATTGTATTCATGGTATGCTATATTGCTGGTAGGATTGCATAACGTGCTCTCATATGAGACTTGACTTGGCATAACCTAACTCTGCATTACAACTGATATATGAAACCATACCAAAATTTAACTAATTTTCAAAAAAGAATAGCAGTTATTTTTCTAAAAGTGCCTAATTGAATTGTTCATAATTTTTTGTTCCTGGGAATACACTGAAAACAGTATTTTTATCACTAAAAGTAAGAAGAATCCTTAAAATCATAAACTTTGACATTTCTCTCAAATGAACATTTCAAGTTTCATCTGGTTCTCACTTAACCTGTGATTCATTCTTTGTACTAACTCTAAATCTCCCTATTTGGAATAGTTTTAAGATTGGAGGCCTTGTCAAAAGCAATCATCATAAATACAGCATGCACTTCATAGGAGCTGGTGCTACCAGTATTTGTTGCAAGATAAATCAGTTCATCAGTACTCACTTTCATCTCAATATTAATACTTTTTTATGCATTCACAGGGATCTCAAAATTATCCCCATCAGAATATATAAATGAGGATAAAATAAATCAGGATAAATTAAATCATTCTTGCCACCCAACCACACCCAAGAACTCAGAAGGCTTCAATGCTCCCACTGAAGCCCTGCTCACAAGATCCTGTTGCAGGGAGGACCAAGGATGAGACTGACACTTCTCCTCCATTCCTCTGTTCACCCCACTGCGCACCTGGAGAGCTTGGACTTCCCTTTCTAGTATGCGAAAGCAAGAAGAAAAGAAAAATATCTCCTTTCTGAAAGCACAAGTCCTCTTCTTCCTACCGTCAGCAGCTGCGATGGAACCGCAGCCCAAGGCTTCCACCTAGTGTCTGTCGGCCAGCTCGGCACACCGCCCCACCACAAGGGTGGGATGCCAGTGGGTGCCCTGGAGCTCACAGATAAAGAGCAAAGGCTTGGGTTATTTTTGAGATGGGAATATTTTCCTTAAAATACCAAGCCAAGCTCATTATGAACCACCCAAGCTGTCACCTAAAACTAAACACCAGATTCCGGTTTATTGTGGAAAATAAGGTTATTAAAATTTATTTATTTTCTCCCCATCATACAGACTGTGCTAAAAGCCAAAGGTTTAGGAGGATGCAACAGAAAAGAGGAGAAGAGAAGCTTGTTGGATTAGGTAGGACCACTCTCATATGCTCAAGGATTTTTTCTTAACCTTTCTCTGATGATGCCTTCACTCATTGGTAAGCCCACAAGAAAACTGAATGACTTTCTAACACTTCAGTCCTACTAATTAAGAGATACTTAAAAATTAGGCCTGGTCTCTAGAACAGGTATGTGACATACAGGCCCTTTTTTTCCACTTGTATTTGACTTCTTCCACCTTCATTTCACAGACTTGGTGGGACTTTAATCAGAAAAAAGAATCAAGAACCCTATCACCAACTGTCTCTGCCTATCCCTTTCTCCAACTCATGAAAAGACAGTATGTTTGCTGTTGGATTTTTATTTCCTCAAGGGCATCTAAAGCAGTATGATTTTGGTAGCTGTCAAAGCAGCACCCTTTTTGTTTGTTGTCACCCTCCAACACTCATACAGTGACCTGACAGGATACTGTCTTCTACCCTCTCTGGTAAGTCCAGGTTTTAAAAATCTCCAGTGCAGGTGTTTCCAAGACCTTTCACAAAAGGCAGTTCCTCAGTTTTAAAATGCCTCTCTTGATCTCTTTGCTTCAGCTTCCTTGGAGCAAGACTCTTCGTGCTTTGGTTTATGGAGGCTAAAGGCTGTGTTCTCCCTCCAACACCTACTATTAGTCATTCAGGCAAGTGGGTGTATATATGTAGATCCATAGATACACCCATTCACAAGGAAAGTCTGTGAAGAGGAGCTCAGAGCTTACAACGGGGCCCCAGAGCTTTTAAGAATATGTAGTCACACTTGGAAACTGGAGTCACTGAAAGCCATAAAAACTCTCCAAGCCACGAAACCTAATCCAGTGGCCCCAGTGTTCCAGTACCCCACTTCTCTAGCCTGTAAAAGCCCATATTCCTTCAGCTTCCCTGCTGCTTACTCTTTTGATATGTGCATGAAATTCAGGATATGTTCTATGGGGTTTAAAGGCCATTCTAGCTGAATCAGTCTGTGTGCAATGTATAGGTAAAAGGGAAAGGAGAAACCACTGATGGAAGAAATGGGTGGAGCTGATGCACACACTGCCTCTTGGGGATGATGAAGGATTGTGCAACACAGACATAGATCCTTCTAACATATGACCACCAGACCCCTCCGTGGGAGCTCCACCACAATACTGGTAGAAGCTATAGGGTAAAGATAGAGAGTATATTTCATTGACGTCACTAGCCAGCATTACTTAGAACAGGGCTAAGCACAATTGCAAAAAGAACTGCCTCCAAGCTATTCTATTTATATTCCTACCCGAGCTACCATTGGTACAGTCATCCTGCTGCTGAAATCCTGACCCTGTCGTTGCCAGTGCAGCCACAGACCAAAGAAGATCATTTTGGATCGTTTCAGAATTTGGCATGTCTTAATACCAGGAAAAGCAGCATTGGCAGGGGGTGGAGTGTGCTATTTGCACAGGACCTGCGTCAAGATTGGCATTCAGTGAATAGCAAGCCATATGAAGGCATTTTATCCCAATATAGAGAATAACGCATCTTCCTCTGCGTTGCTGGTGGTAACTTTGCCAGTCCAAGGAACAATGGTAATTGCTTGTTACTGTGGAAACTAGACCTCCAGAAATAACACTAATGAGCCAGCAGGGTCGTGGGAGAAACACAAGCATACTGTCTCCTGCAAACACACATGATTTGGCTGCACACAAGAGATGGGGCTCTGGGGATAGGAGCAATTTATTTGAATGCAACAGGCACGCAGCACAACCTCCACTCATCCCCCACGCTAGTCTGAGCATGCAAACAATTTAAGTGACTTGAAAAAGAGTTCAGATAACTTGAAATCATTGCTTTTCCCCTTCCTCCCTGCCTTAAATTTTGGGGAAGTTGCCTGGGAGATAGTCCCTTTGGAGGAAGCCATTTTACAATCAGATATTACATCTTGATAGGAAGTTGTCTCCAAAAATCTCTCAGTGAAAAACACATTCTTATGAATTTCCCTACCCATTCTGCAGATGCAAGGGATATTGGTAATCTGGGAGATGGGTCTACAATGACACAGTCTGTGATCCACTGCTCCACTCAAAACAAGATGAAAGGAGAGGTGTGTACAGCAGAAGAGGGGAAAGGGGGTAGGAGACACCAAGAGCTTACTGCAGCCTCAGCACATCCTTCTCCCCTTTCACACTGTGTTGTTCTTGGCTCTTGACAAAGAGAGGAGAAGATGGTGTAAAGGAAGCGAGATTGTCCCCCACCCTCCAGGAGAAAGAAGACTTAAACATCAGTCACAGGGAGAAGAAAGGAGTGAGTGTACTCCAATGGCAGGGCCTTATTTACTGATGGCTCCTGTGGCCGGCCAGGAGTTTCTCAAAAAGCAAACAAAAAGTCACCACTTTGCTTGTTATTCCATGCCCTTGAATAATTTTTATTAACTGTTTATTTATTAATATATATACCAAGAAGCTTCAGATAAAATCAAGGCACTACTGCACAGATTAAGAGCATCCCTGAAACCAGCACTTGCCACATTGTATGCCCACACAACAGGCAAAAGCAGAAGACAGAGTGTCTGTTGTCTACAAACTACAAACTCAGGCAGGAAGACATGCAATGACTCAGTCATGGTTATCTCTGGAGTCAGTGGCAGAGTCAGTAGTTCACTAATGGCAACTTCAGTCTGCACAGCCTTTGTTCAGGGTTTTAATCATAAACGCCTCCATTTTATTACAACCTAAAACCCAGAAAAAGGACATGGGCAAGCAAAGCATAGAAATTTGACATATAAATGGAAAATTAAAATCAGAAGTTAAATTATCAAGATGGTGATATGTCCTTCAAACGATATTGCATTGACACTGTACTGTGGTCAAGGGTTCTCTAAGGCTGTAATAATTTCATTTTCAGAAATCTTAATCACATTCGTGTGAGGGTTTTTTTCTCTTCAAAATACAAATAAACCAACCAAACAGAAAAACCACATGCACAAACAAAACAAAACACAAACAAACAAAAAGCCAACTGAAAAAAACCTCAACTGTTTAAGACCTCAAATTGCTCTTAGACATGTACATCAAAGTAAACAAAATAGAACTGTCTGTATATTGAGACCAGTAAATGAACCGTATGCTCCCCAGTGCTGAGCTGCTGAGACCCCACTTCAGGATTTCTGCTTTTCCCCAGCAACAACATGTGACACTGCAGACATTGGAGCAGAGCACAGTCCAGCAGTTCCTGGAGAGCCAAATGGGCTTGGAGCTGCAGCCAGGGAAGGATGGAGCCACATGAATAAGGGAGGAAATTGCCCCAAACAGTGCTCCTTCCAAAGAAAGAAAACAGAGTTTAAATCCATATGGCCTCTCTCTGATCCAGTGACATGACCAGCTGTCCAGTGTGTAAGAACCTCACAGATGTTAAAGAAAGACAGGAGAAATGAAACCCTATTTGGGTAACAATTTCTGAGGTTATGGCCACATATTTGCCTAGAGCATCCCACCTCTCCAAACTCAGAAGGTTACCATGGTGACAAATTTCAGCTGTAGGTAAGAAGAAAATGTTTCTGTATGAAAACCATTTTGTAGAAACATAAAACCCAAAGATTAAGCCCCATTGCACTGTTTATAATCTTCGTTGCCACATATTCACAACTAGATGAACTTTCTTGTCTCAAGAATGGTTAACCACAATGCAAATAAGCTGCTTCTGTTTTAATTCATGTGTTCTGCTAATGGAGCTCATCTCCATACAGTAAAATAACGCTATCAAATTCACCAAAAAATGGAGGTATTAATTTGCTTCCAAATTGTGTCTAAGGGAGTTATTAATATTTCTGATTCTCAGAAGACAGATCTATTCCATCGCCTGGCTGTGAATTAGAAGAAAATTGCCTTAAATCATGCTTGGATCCAATTCATAGCACCTTAAGCACAGCAAGTCCCCAGTGCAGCCTGCATCGCAAAAGCACAGCGGGAAGCCAAGTACAGCTCGTATTATAGATTTCTTCTCAGTAACTTAGGGGATGGTTACAGCTCAATGCTCACACACTCAACCAGGCCTAAATCATAGATCAGATTGTGAAAGCCACCACAGCAAACTCCCTCTGCTCCCATCCTGGGATTCACAGGTAACTGGTGTGTACTAAGGTGCCATTTCCTTGGTTGTTCCACTCTGAGCAGCTCTGCTCCTGCTGCTTTAATTTCTCTGAGACTTAGCACAGCAACAGGCAAAGGGACTCTCACAGTGTTGGACCACTATCATCTGGGAGCAGGGGCAGTGTCAGCTGCTAGAAACTCCTCTAAGATTACTGACCTTAACACAATTGAAGCTTTGTGGCATTCAATGATACCCTTCTCTGCAAACTCCTCCTTGTCCACTGAGTTTCACACAGACACCAACATGCCTGGGGCTGTAAAACTGTCCCTCAAAATGACAAGCACAGCTAAGTGACATTCTGGCTTTAGTAGGATCAAATGAGCAGCAAGGCAGCACTCACGCAGTGGAATAAAACCCTGCTTTAAGCAATGCATGCCTTTTATGGAAATTGAAAAAAGTGGTATGGGGTCACTCCTCATTAGTGAGCACAGGTCCATGATATGACTGGCAAAGCATTTCCACCTCTTTTGTCTCCAGTGCAAGAATGAAGGTTCAGTCTTTCCTTCTGTCCATAAGCCCATGCAGCCATGTACTGCTTGACCATCCCCTGTTAGCACACACAGCTGCATCACAAGCATTGCAGAGCACTGCAGGTATTCTCCTTTTGCCTCAAATCCTTTCAAAATACCTACAGTCTGAAATCTCAACATCCTGCTTTATTTAGTCTTCAAATTGCTTTTCAGTTGTCACTAAAATGCAGTGATTACAATCCATTTAGTGTGTAAGAATTTACCG
Source organism: Pachyramphus minor (assembly GCA_013397135.1). Classification (NCBI taxonomy): domain Eukaryota; kingdom Metazoa; phylum Chordata; class Aves; order Passeriformes; family Tyrannidae; genus Pachyramphus; species Pachyramphus minor. The sequence continues at coordinate 69,900 of VYXB01010745.1, read as the reverse complement.
TGAACTATGCCTCAGTGAATTGTGCCAGGTTAATTGTGCACTGAGCTCCACAAATACACAACCAGAGTTCAGCCCTTGCCCAGTGAAGATGAGTGCTCTCAAGGTAATTTATTATGTCACCTAGGCATGGGATCAGAAGATGGAGCAAACATTAGCTGGTAAAGCCAGCAGCAGTTCTGAGTTTTTATCACACAGTACCAAATGTGCCTTTGTGGTTTGTGATAGGGTGAAGATCCTTGCTGCTCATCTTTCTTCCAGATTGTCATAGGGCTGTTTGTATTGGAGAGTCCAAGTTAAGGAAAGGTTCTAGTCTGGTCAGAGTTCAGATGGGCACAGGACTGTGTAACCAGCCATTTCATCCACTTCAGTACAGCCAGCTATTCACACCTGCCACTCCCTGCATCCTCAGCCAGGGCCAGCACCCGCCATGCTCAGCTCAGCCACAACCTTCCCAGTGTCCTTCCAGGCCCAAGCCCAGAAGTCTCTGTCCTGCACAAACATCTGCCCCACATTCCAGAATTGGTGAGCATTATCCTTGCAGTCCAAGACACCAATTCTCCATGGGAAAATCACATGAGATAAGGAGGGACATTCTCTTGGGAATTCAACTTTTTCTGGAGTTGGCAGTTGTCTTCTTTCCGGATGAAGTAAAAAGTCAAGGTTCTTCCTGCTAATAGTCATTAAGTAACTTTTCTCTTTTTTCCCTAGTACCATTTCAGTATTTTGATCAAGTTCCAGCTTGGTTTAATTACATACTTTCTATCTGAATTCCTGCCCAAGCTTCATTTAGAGGAATTATTCATTTCCTATCTTCAACATTATTATTATTATTGTGCTTATTTGCACGATGTGCTTAGCATTCATTGTACACATCTTCAGTGCTCTGATGGGCTCATCAGAGTGGTGCCGGTGGGATGGAACAGAAGAACACTCCTCATCCGCCACCCTGAAAAATCACCCTCCTCCCCATCACATATGGGCAGTTTTGCATTGCTGCAGATTAGGGAACACTCACAGTCACATCTGAGGTACCGCAAAAATATTACCAACTCCTCCTCAGGACATACCTGAATGCTGAACAGTAGTGTTATTTAGAAGTAAAATCTTTATCTGACTGCAAAAACAAGTCAAAGGGAAAAAATGTTCATTTCAGACTATTAATTTTTCCAGGACACACCTTCCCAATGCTGAAGACAAGGAAAGCTGGTGAAAATGGCAAAAATACATGCTCTAGGAACACTTTCCCTCTTTCCTTGCAAGGATAAAAGATTTGAGCAGTCTTCATCTCACATGATGAACTTCTGTAAACCTCATGCAGTGGTTTTCTGCCACATGGTAATGGATGTGACAGAAATTTTATTTTATTATAATTTATTTTGGTTTATTTAATGAGAGAGTGAGAGAAAAGCACTTTTTCCTTCTTCCCATCTCAGTCAGGGACCTAGTTTGAGAACCCCTGGAAGAACTGGACTTGCAGAAAGACCAACACAACAGCCATTTTGCTGGTTCACTGACAGAAGGGCAGGAACAGGACAGCCAGAATGGAGGAGTGCATAACCCCACACATGCACACACAGAGCTGTGATCATCCCCCATAGGTGAAGTCAGGCAAGCATTAGTTAAAATTATAATTAATACAAAATGGATAATCATTCGATCTACATTATATACTTTTGTTGGACAATAAAATCTCCAGGACAAGAGAGAGCCTTGTATAAATGTCAGAAACAGAGCAAACACCCAGTCAGCCTATCTTAATATATCAACTGCACTCCAGCTCTTGGGGTTTGTTTGCTTTCTAATGTGGATTAGGGTCTGATTCTAAACACAGGGCATCAAAATCAAAGTAACAGCAGCAGCCAGACAGGAAGCCCTGTGTGAGACAGCTCCATCTGTATTTAATCATGGATAGATGCAGAGCAGCGATGGAGCAGAAGATCACATGTCGCTATCCAGTTGACATAGCACTTCCTAATACTGAAATAAAACCCAAAACTGTTTCAGTAGCTCAGCCTCAGTCTGGAGAGCAAACAAATTTCAATGAGAGGACACCTGATCCTCTGCTTATCACACACACTCCTTCCTGCACTACACGTTAATGCAATCTCTCTTGAGAAAGCAGAAAGCCTCTTAGAGGCAGGAAGTTTCTGTGTCTGTAATACCAAGTCACGTTACCAGCACCTTTCCAGCCTTGCCTTGGGTTAGACACATGTTTATTCTACAGAGAAATGGAAGTGATTTAAGACATTAGCATTCCTCAGATGCATGTCACCCCCAATCTCCTCACTCCTATCAGTGGGATCCTCACTCCCACTGCCAGGAGGACAGAAGGTGCAAGCATTCCTCACCCACCCATTATCTGAGCTTAAGATGCTGGCAATGATGATCTGACAACGTACTGCAGTATCCTTCCTACTGCACTAGCTCAGCTGGGAAACCAGAGGTCTCTAGCACTGACAGAAACTGAGCAGTTGGGAATAAGAACTTAACAAACCACCTTATCTAGGCACAAAAAGAAAGCCTGTTTACATCTTTAGACATCTTGCACATTCTCTAAACTCACTGAAGATTTATCTTCTGCTCAACACGTGAACATGCAATGCCTTACTCTGGCATTCAAATTCATGTTCCTCACAGCACACAGGTGTGAATATCCCCAGTTACACAATCCTGAGTAGTCACACTCAGCACAACTCCTGTGATATATGATGATTATTAATGAGTATTGCTGAAGCTGTAATCAGGTAACTTCCCTAGATTCTGAGATTTAATACACAATGTGGCAAACTTGCAAGCAGACAGTGTTCCAACACCACACAGTAAATAAAAAGCATACGAAATATATTGCTTTAGGTTGTTGTTGGTAGCAGTTTAATCTTGTCATTTTAAAGGCAATCTTATTTTGGAGGGGAGGCTTGGCACATGATTTCTGTATGTTTGGCAGCACTGTTTCAATAAGCAAACATTCTGCCATACTAAATGCATACATGTTCAGGGACCGGCTTGTTACAGGTATGATTATGCAACCTACTTCTGGTAGTCACAAGCTCGTGCCGGCTTATAATACACCATGTAGACACACACTGTGATTCCCTAAGGAAAGAAGTCTTTGCTTCACTCTCTTTGCTTGCTGCTACAGAGCCTACCCCAGCTCTCAGCACAGTCTAAGAACTAACTTGTCTGTAGTTTGCCAGAGCCATGATGTTGGCCGTATCATGCTTAACTTTCTAGTTCCCTAAACAAGGTTCTATTTAGTTTGGAGCTCATTATGGCTCTAGTTGTATTGGGCATCCTAGGTACAAGCAGTGAACACTTTCCTCCATTGAAGGCAGTTCCTTGCCCTTTGTGTAGCCTTGTCTTTGCCATCATAGATGTTCTCCATGTGGAAATCAGGGACATTTTGCACAATCTGACACAACACAGCTATGTCAGCAAGATTTCATGGCCCAGACATAAAATCACTCAGTGCTCTCCTGTAGAAATTCCAACTTGGCCTGGTGATCTTTAGACCATGTATTTTGTTTGTTGGTTTGTTTGTTTTAATCTCTCTGCTAAGGCTGTGGTAACATGTTGGTCGAAACTAAGACTCCAAGTGGGAATGTAAAAAAGTGTATAGTAAGTAGCATAGTAATCATCAAAATTTCCACTAAACAAAGAAACTGTATGACGGAAATAAAAACCTTACAAAGAAAACCCAGATTTACTCCAAACAGGAAAAGAGAAAAGGAAGAAGGTACATTAAAGAGGACTGTGCAGGTAATTGGAGTTTTAAAAGTGATAAACTGGTACCCCAACTGCTGCCGATTTTAGGAGCTTTCTAAACAGGGACAAAGAGTCTAGTTTAGAAAGGAGAGATTGTTTATTCTGTGCAGGGTGCAAGTGAAGGCTTCCACAAATGAAGCATATCAAGCGATAAAAAGCTTCATCTTTTATACTCTAAAATTTACATAAACCCACCTATCTAATACATATTCTCTGCCTTCCTACTGGATAATTATTTGGGTGATGCAATCTTACTTAGTGTTTGAAACACAAAGTTGTTTTCTTCATTAAGCAATTTCTATGGTAGAAGTTATCTGGCAACATCAGATACATTTACAAAGGTGAGAAAATTCAGCCTGGGCGCAGATAGTTCAACTTGAAGATACCACAACCATAACCTCAGAAAAAGAAAAAAACTCCTTCCTTACGGAAATCTGAAACTCTGGAGGGCTCCAAAAGTGATGGAAGAATTTCTCCTAATTTCTGGAATGAGGGCCCAAATCAAACAGTCAGAAAAAGGCATGGTCTGAACTGGAGAGGAAATCACACTGGGTTCTTCAGATGGGACCAGATATTTTCCCAAGTGGGGAAAGGATGAGGCACTCAGAAAAAAGAATGGAAGGATAAACAGATGTTAAAAAAATAAGCATGGAATATTTGTGTGATATATATGATTGCCAAAATGTTTGGGGATACAGAATGCAGAGGGAGGGAAAGGGTTTGGTGGTCCGCAGAAGAGGTGAGTTGGCAGATCTAGAAAAGGGAAGAAAATTACAAGACCCAGAACTGAAACACAGTCGCTTTTTACAAAGAGAATAGCTAATGGATAAGAAGAGCTGCTAAAATGCTGCTGTAGAGAGGTCATCATCAGTTCACATAGCTTGTTGCAAACAGTGCATGCCCTTCCTCAGTATAAAAGCAGCACAGAGATTGAAAGTCGATAGTGCAACCAGGTGAGAAAAGAAAAACAAGTTTGGTTGGTAAATTCTGCAGAGATGCCCACAAAGATCAGCTGAGGAGCTGGATGGGAGCTTCAGTGAAGTGCCATATTAAACCAAAAGGAAATAAGGCAGAGAACCTAGGAGTTGTTGTTTGAAAGCAGAATCAAGCAGAAAAGGAACAAAAAGCTACCAGGATTCCCTCTAGAGCTCCATAGAAAGCTCATCCATTTTATTAAACCACAAGATTTCATTAAAGCCATGCAGCCGTGGCTGTACTTGCTGTTATCACACACATGAATACCTTTTTTACTCTCCTTGCTCTCTTTCAAACAAACCAGTCAAAGAAAAAGTGTTTAATTTCTAAAGAACCCTTAATCAATACCACGCTGTACCTAGAATGTGGTGATGCAGAAGCCACAAGCTCATTGGGACCCGCTGAGTAAGAAGCACTAACATGCAAACAGGCAGCAGCATAGAGCCAGGTATCTGTGTAGGATCACAGAAAAACACAGGATGCTACTCTGTAGCAGACCTCAGGACAGCAGGATACCCAGGGATACAGCATGTGCATTCAGAAAATCGGGGTGGGAGACATTTGTGGACCACCACTTTTGCCTGCACAAATGCAGATGTTAGCCATGGCCTCAGCAGTATTACCCTAATGCCCACCCCAGTCTCTGAAAACCCCAGTCTGCTCCAAACATGAGTGCCTCATTTCTCATTTCCCCAGCAAGCTTCAGCTTCCAAAAGGCTTTGTTTTTCAGGTGTCTTTATAAACACACACCATCTATCCTCCACTGCTGCTTCTCCCAGTTCAAAATAAATGTGTGTAGCAGCAGGATTTCATTTGAGGAAGAACAGAAAAGCAATTTCAAACAAAATGCATCTTTGAAACACTTCTCAGATCTGATTGTCAGGCCTCTGGCAACCAGGACAGTTGTCTAGGGCTCTGTTATTAGGCCATACATTACCTAGCCAAGAACACCACAGGCAGGAAGAGTCAAAGAAAAATACTAATAAAAAAACAAATGTGAAAATAAAACCAGTTGTCTTCCTCCAACACTAAAATGCCAAAGTAGTCTGATTACAGAATGGCATTACAGTGGGGTTTTCTAAGACAACTGATGTGAAATTGTGTTACGAATACAAATATTTCTGAATCAGCAGCTCTCTGCCAGTTCAGACCAGTATTCTGTAACATATAAGTTCTGAGCAGTATTGGAAATATCAGAAAAGTTATCAAGAAAAGGGCATCCTCATTGGTAATATACCACCTTGTATTGCAAAGATGAGAGGAAAGCCAGAAGAGATACAAATTAAAACTTGCATTTTCTTATCATTAATACTGGTATTTTAAAAGGATTTTAACAAGCATTTGTGGAAACAGCCAGACAGGCATAATTGTCTGTACATACCAAATGCAATTGCCAAGATGGGGACTATAATCACACCAGCTGTCCAGGAGGGAGTATATTTAGAAACAAGTTCATTTTCATCTGGCAGCAGAGCTCAGATCTGTTGAGAAATGTTATCTTCCATTCAAATTAATATCTAACCATATTAATTTTCATGACAGATCAAAACATAACTAAGCTATTTTTTAAAACTTAGAAATCATTTCAGAAGGTTTCTCCAGAAATATTCTATCTCAATAATTTCAAAATTATACTTCCAGATTTCAGTGGTTTTCATGCATACTAGCTTAAAGACAGCTGTCATTTTAACCTAAAATCTTAAAACTTCCATATTTTAAAGCCCTGATAAACTGGAAAAGAAAAAAAAAACAGACTGACCTTTTTGTTTAGTGCCATTAAAATACAAGACTATTGGAATCCATGCTTTTCCATTAATTCATTCAGGTATGGAAACTGGTATCTTCCAGTGACAAACTTGCTGGCCAAAGGAAGGGGGAAAAAAACCAAACATTAAAATGCTCAACACTAAAATCTTCACACAGAATTATCTGTGTTTAGTTTATGATCAACATTTTGGATGGCCCAATGGAAACTAAACTAAGACCCTATTTTATAAAAACCCCAAAGCAACCAAGTGGTGTTTCAACTTGTGCAAACACAGAAAGAAAGATCTACTACAGAAGGAAAGTCTCTACTCCCATCATGGCTTCCAGTCATAAAAGAGACCTCTTAGGAGTTCAGGAAGCATATAGTACTACTGGATAGATCTGTTGTTTTCATTCTTTTGATCTCTCTGTTTCTCAGTGTTAATTTTTAATTTGAATGACAGTAACTCAAAGCAAGTTCAAAGTTAGTGGAACCCAGTTGAGGAAGTTATTAAAAACATAAAAAACTGAAAGAAGCCTTGTTTGAGGTGAACGCAGCTATGTGTTTAAGGACCTTATTTACATAAAAATTAAGAGGGAGAAAAACGTTATTTGTTAATGCCAGGGCTTGGAGGGAGGGGGTCTTTGTTTTGCTTTTAAGAATTCGACCGCATCTCCCATGAATTTTTAAGGGTCGCAATACCAAGCAAGACCAAGAGATGGTAGCATTGGGTTATCACCGCTCAGCCTCTCTTCTCGGTACTGGGCCAGATTTGTTCATTGTTTCATTGCTGCTAAAACCCCAACCTCAAAAATGTTCTGATTAAGCATTCCCTGAACGGCTGTCGATTTGCAGATAAGACATATATGTGGGACAAATATGTTTATATGTGGACTCGTAAAAAAAAGAAATATTAGAAAAGAGGGAGTAATTACTCTTCTTACTGGAACACAGGCCAGCTCTAAAAGACTTGAACTGCCAGGCACACAACCGTTACATTTACAATAAAGATCAGTGATTGCCTTACTGTAGGCCTCCAGTGTTCCAATCAGAATTCTATCTAACTGTAGACTTGCTGCAAAAGCGCAGTCCCTGCAAAAGAAATTTACAGTGTAGATTAGGACACACAAAATGAAAATTCACTGAAATCACTGAAAATGTGAGAAGAAGGATTGCAAAGATAATACAGAAAAATTATTCTACACACGATAGTCCACCCGTATATATATTACTTATACCAACATGAAGCTGTAGAGTAAAAAATCTGTATTTTATAGAAAAAGAAATATCTCTAGTAATCTCTTCATTGTGTCCAGCATTTTTTAAAATCTAGCCATATGAGTCCTATTCAGATCCAGCAAAATGACTGCACAATGCAAGCTAGTCTTTTCGTTTTCAGTAGGACTTCAGCCCACCATTTAAATGTAAACCTTTGGTTTGTCTGTACCTTAGAAGATGATCTGAGGTTCAATCCAAAAGACATACAATAGTCAAGCATTTAAAAGGCAGTGGGTAGACTAGAAGCAAACCAAGCACATTTTCACATAAACACATGGTTAGAGTTTCTGAGGTGACTGAGATCCATTATCAAACATTATTGTGAAGACCATTTTGCAGTACACAGTGTAGTCATCACTAGTGTTAGGAATTTAGAGAAAGAAACAGTTTTAAAAGACTTGAGTCATCCAGCCAATGCTGTGGTCACACAAACTAGGTACATTTTCTTTGACCCCATCACTTAAGTGCAACACAGTGTATCCATGCTTAATTAGACACTGCTATTTTTGGTCTGTGTTTGGTCCAGCCACCTGGGAAAGTTTGTTCTGTTTCCTGCCAAGTAGTGGGAATCAAGGCCTGATAAACGAGAACTTCCTCCTTTATACTTTNTCAGCTAAATTATAAAAGGCAGACAGCACCTGTGGGAGTGCTCGCAAGCTTCACACGTGGGACAACGTTGCCTCAGCGGGGACACCCGCTACCTTGTGAGCCTGCTGACACCCCAAGGCTGCAGTTTCTGCCATGGGGAAATTCTGGTCATTCTGAGGTTGGTAAGACAACCTTGTAAGTAACACCTGCGTGAGTGGGAGGTTTTACTGAGGGCTTCCTTTCCTCTTTCATGTCTCTCAGTTTCTCTGTTGGCCACTTCTTAGTAATAAATATTGGGTTTTCTGAGCTTTCAGCAGTATTTTGTTTTCCATTTCGGCATCCCTATTGAACCCTCCCTGAAACACACAGGCACCCAGCCCAGAGAGGCTGGGAAGTCTTGGGACATGCCATTTGTACCCATGATCCATGGTCAGGCACTAGGAAGGGGAACAAGCGGTTCCACTGCAGGGGAGGCCCAGGTATGTACCCCCATGGGGCTAGAGGGAGAGATCAGGGGACCAGGAGCCTAGGTTGTGGGGTAGAAAGGGATGTTTTTCTTCTGCACCTTTCAGATTGAGATTTCACGAGACAACTCAGTCAGCCTAAGGCCTTCCTGCCTTCTAAGGGGAGGAAGCCCTCCCACACACCCTCCCACTGTCTCCCTCCCACACACCCCCTGCACATACCAACACTCTCCATCCCCTCCGGCACCCACCTGACCCGTTAGTCAACAGTGCAACTAGCTTGGGAGCAGAAAGGAAACCAAGCAGTACAGCAACAATGGTTTTCTGCTATTTCAGCAAGAGTCCAGCTCACTAAAAGTCACCCAAGAGCCAAGAGGACAGAAGTACACATGGGAGCAGTTGAAAGGCAAGCATGACTGACCTTTTCAATAGCCACAAATCATTTGATCAGCTACAACTATCGTGTCAACACAACCCATAATTAATATCTGAGGATTTTAAGTGAGGTGCTTTCAAGTAGATTCAATTGCAGCTCTATCCTAGTATTAGCCACAAAAAAACAGACTTGTTGCTCTGTATGCAACAAGCCAATAATTACACACTCAAGAGAAATATTGATTATTTATTTCAGAGTCGCACAAGCCTGAGTGCTTGGTGGTATTCCACAAATCAAGCACACCAACTATCAAGACTTTTTACTATTTATACATTTTGTCAAACAAAGGAATTAGTGTTCATTGGCTACAAGCTACTTAGTTCTCTTATTAATTAGTATTCCATCTGCTATTGGTTAATGATTCTCTCGCTTCCCATGCTAATTAGTCTCTGCTTCTCAGTCTTTCTCTTCAAGTCAGTGCTAAGAAAGCTAAAAGCTGAAGGTTCATACTTTATATCACATTCCATAGAAGAAATGTTCCATCAGCAGACAAACTGAACAAAAAATTCTACAGTCACATGTAGAATAAGTAAGTTTTGCATGTGTCACTGTCATTTTGTAAACAGATTCCTAATCTTTGATTAGAAAATTAGGTTTATTATTTTTCAAAATTACTTGCTTAAAAAAACCCCAAGAGTTCCTGCTTAAATGGTGAGGCAAAGAAATGTCTTTCCAAAGTTTGCACAATTTACTAACCCTGCATTTACCAAACTGCTGTTTGGTAAATTCCAACTTTGTTGTTGGAATTACAAGCTAATTAGAGGGAAATTTTTTTTTAAATATCACGTGAAGTAATGTCCAGCAAAGAGACTGTTGGGTTCATGCAGTGTTTCTTGAAATTCTGAAATCCTAATCACTCATCATGTGCGACTGTATTTCTCTGCACAAGACAAAAGCATTGTTAATAACAAAACAATCTGTGCTGGGTTCATTTCAGACTACTATGACATCATCCCAATTCCAAGGCACTCTGCGCATTTTATAATGGTACTCTCAATACCTGAGAATACTTCAAGATACTCTCAAGAACTATCTCAAGAATGAATGCTATACAGACCTGATTTTTCCTGATCAAAAGCATTAAAACTGTTTTAACACAAAAAATTGATAACCCATAACCCACACCACATTGGATTGACTGAAGAACAACAAAGGGACCGTTGACTGTCTCTTCTTCTGTATTTCTGTTCTCCTGGAAGTACCCCACGAAGTCTTTAAATGATGAAGAGACTTTTGGCAGTGTGGAGTGGTCACATAGCCACAATGCCAAAGGTCGTTTTCCTTAAAAGAGACTATTTTAATTGCCTGAACTATTTTGCAGAAAAGCCCAAATACTTGTGAACCTTGGTCAGATGACAAAAATCTTTTTTTTTTTTTTTTTTAAGAGAGATAGGTTTCTCTATAGGTTTATTCACACAGCAATAAAAAGATAACAATAACTTTTAGATAAATATTCTCTCAGACAGAAAACATGGAGGTGCACTGTACCGTAATGCTGGCAAAAACACAGATTTGCTCCTTCTACAATATAAAAATATAAGTTGTAGCGAGTGATACTGCTGAATAAAAACACATTTAAAAGATTTTCCACTTTTCACTTTCTGAAGGCTCTTCATTGGGTTTATAAAATTTGAAATTGAAATGAACACTGTTGTTCCTGAACCACATATGAAAGAAAGATAACATGGCACACAAAATCAAGTACTTTTTCAAAAATTTAATCAAATAAAGTCCTAATTATAAAGAAATAAAGTCTTCCCTCTACTCCTCAGAAAAAAAAATTCCTTTTTTAAAATTTTAGTTTTTACTAAAAAGCTAAATATTATGCCCTCTAAGGTTAGTGTCCTATCAATATTTTAGTAATGCTTTAAAATAATGAGGTAATCACACTTCAACACTTTCACTATTTAAACATTAGAAAATGCCAGACCTTTGCTCAGATGTACATGTAACCCTATCCTTTAAAGAGGGGCGTTATTATTGCTATTCAAACTTCAAATATTTCTTAGTCACATGGTCATTAAAATATAATATGCTGTTTATAGAATTATTTTTAAAAGCCTACTACATACTAACAAGTAATTAATTTATGTTACGACTTTTTCTTTCTTCACTCTTTTTTACTAAGATCCTTTCTTTGTCTGTGAGAATACACTTTGCAGTTATGAAAGATAAGAATCTGTTTCACAGTAGCTGAGAGATACTTACATGGTGTGAGGTTTTTTTTCTTTGTGAAGTGTCCGTTGGTCTCACAGAAAAGCAGATACAGATATACTGAAAGCTGGAAGTTGAACAGAGCTTAAATTAATATGAAAGAGTGCAAAAGATTAACTACCAGATAAATTATTTATAGAAACAATGTTTCTAGACACATTCATTTAAATCTTTAATTCAAGAGTGAATATTATTTTGAATCTCTAAGCAGAAACTACCAAGCTTGATTTAAAAAATGGCAGTTCTACAGTCTCCTGAAGCAAAAGGTCAGAGATATGTTGCTTTCACATCTAACCTTAAAATATGTCATGATAAACATAATTCTCAGGATTACGTATTTTTTTTAATTTAGTCATTTCACCAGCACTTATGTGGAGAGTTGCATAATTTTCCTTACATTGGTTGTTCCACTGCTCTGCTTTAGTAGTGCTGTCTTGTAAACAGAGAAATACGCAACATCATTAGGCAATCTCATTCAAAAGCTTATGCCTGCTTCAGACCATCCCAGTTCCACTGACACAGACAGGAGAAAATATACCCCAAATTATCAAAATCCTACACAGGATTCCTTCTTCACTTGTAATACAGGAAAAGAGGCCATTAATTGTGAAGCTAACATAAATGCAGAGGTAGATGATCAAAATTCTCAGGAGCACACAGGCCCTCACCTTTTCACACAGGTAAACAAGGTTTCAGCCTCCCAAGTTGTCTGGCAATTATTTCTGGAATTATTCAAATTAGCAGTGTTTAAATTCAAATATTTTCCAAAGGGCATAATTCATCTCAGGTGACCTGGTCCAACCAAAACTGCATTAGCAGGAAAGGACAGAGTCTGAAAAACACACCTGTTGTGATGTTTTGAAAAAGGATGGTGAGGACAGGAGAAATACTTAAGTGTCTCAGCAATTTGTGCTATAAATAACAGCCAGCTATCCCCCAAGCAGATGTATTACAGCTGCTGGCCATGAGAGGAGAACTTTGTATGATTAAAAAAATCTTTTTAAACTACAAAGGACATATTCTCCAGTCCATGTTGTTATGCTACCTCTCAATAGGGTTTTTTTTCCTTTTCCCACTTTTCTACTGTCTCTTAATTATTAGTGCAATCAATGGTTGCTATTCCAATCCTGGTCACAGATCTCTCAAGAACTCACTACTTTCTCCATTTAAGTCTTCTAATTTTCACAATATCAAAACAAGGATGCGAAATTCTTTATCTCACTGCTCCCAAGAGAAACAATACTGTCTTCAAAATTATAGAATATTTTCAAATTACCATCCTTTTCAGTAAAGTCTTTTATTCTTTAGCTTTAGGGAGAGAGCCCACTCTCATAATCAAACCTTAAATTCACACACAAAAATATCAGCTTTCTATTGGCTGCTTTAGACAGAACTATGACTGTTCTCCTGTCCTGAGGATTATGGAGTTTTATGTCTTTATTTTTTTTCAATTCCCACTTGCTTCTCTTCCCTGTTCTATCTTGCTATCCTACTGTTCTTTTTCACTTTAACTTACATCTGAACTCAGGAGTTGGGAAGCACTCCCAGGGTCCCACAGTCAAGAAGAACTAAAAAGATACTTTGAGGGCAAGGAGCTATTCAAAAAATCTCACAGCAGTCTCTAATCCCAACTTGTGCTCTTCACAAGAATAAAACTCATGAAGATGTAAGTGAATAAAGGCACTGTCATGGAAAGCAGCCTAACAAACAGCCCGCAGTGTATGGGTCCCCTACTAATCTTCACAGAAGGCAGCATAATGGATCCCTGCACAAAGCAAACTCTTCTGCTCACAGTTGCCTGAATTCAAGTAAAAAAGTGGTAAAAATAAATACATGATTCATCAAATAAAAGCACAGAGAATCACCTCTTTCCAAAGTGCAATGTGCTCTCAATGGTCTTCTATACCAACTGCAGGTATGTATATCTTCTCACATACAGGTGTTGGAGGTGTTTTAGCTGGAAGAAATGTCCCCTTCACAAGCAGCCAACTCCTAACAACTTCAGCGCTCCCTGCAAGAAAACCTTCAGGTGGATTCAGGCAACAATAAATAATTAAGAAATACTACTGGTACTCCTAAGCTATCTACAAGACACTGCAAAGTTACATGCACTCTTTCAAAGCAAGTAAATTTCATGTAGAACTTGTAGTGTACAATTTTACGTTCATTATGAATATTACATAATTTTAAAAAAAATCAAGTTGGAGTCTACTGAAAAGGCAATATCACCCTACAATGTTTCAACTCACCGTTCCTTCTTTTTTTGACCACACAGTCAGTGTGTCACCTTCATTGGTCACAAGTAACAAATAAAATTACCAACATTTCCTGTTTTGGTAGTTGATGTCCACCACAGACAAGACGAACACCAAAATCATAAAGCAGAAGATGAGTGGTTCCTGCACTGAGCAACATAAATCAATCTGGCGGGCAAATGATTTAAAGCCTTGCACATAAGAACATCAATCAAGTGCCCTTAAGGTGCTCCCTTGATTCTCAGATGGAAGGTGTCAGCAACTTGATGTTGCAAGCCTGAGTGCAGACTCTGTTGCATGTCTTCCCACCTCTCCCTGCTCAGTATGACACTTGGAGAGAGACAGACAGCATAGTTTGTGCTATTGTGGTTACCAAAGCAATAAATCAGGGCAGGATCAGTAAAGCAGACAGCAACAAATCCTAGCTATCAGGTATAATGCAGAGATCCACAAAAATGCAGCTCCTTTATATTCCGTTTTCATGGGTGTTTTCTTCTTATCATTCTTTTTTTTTTTCTTCCAGTTCTTTTGCATCTTCTAATTCTATCCCCTACCCGAGTACTTGTTTTTCCTGCCTCTTTTCTAAATCCTTCCAGAGATACTCCCCTCACCCTTCCATTCTGCTTACAGGCTTTGAAATCATGCAACAGCAGCTATTCTTTCTCTTTGCTGCTCCAGTTCTGGGTTACTTAAGCCAACTATCACACACACCAAGTAGAGCCTCCACTGGCTACATTAGAACAGCATGTGTAACAATTCTCTGTTTTGATTAACCTAGTATTAGACTTTGGGATACTGCCATCTCCTTAGCTGTCATTCCAGAATATCAACCTTATTTCTGTAACCATGTCTGAAATTAACATGAAAGAAATGTAATGAAGTATGAAAAGTCAACACATAGCATGTATTTACCTGACTCATACAAAGGCAATTCCCTTGAAAAACAAGTGAAACATAAATTCTGATTTAAAAAACTCAAACAACTCAAGCTCACAGCAGTTTGACTGAATGTAAAACGATATGCAAACAAAAAGGTTACATTTTCATCAAGCTCAAGAAAAGGGACTGATATGAAATATGTCAATTTTAGGACAGGAAAAAACAATGACTTTCTAAGATCTAATTTTGTTTTTAATAAAAAAATCCCATTCTCTCCAGATTTAGTAATTTCTGTGCTCTTTTTCTGAAAAAGTCAAGCTATGCTCTAGAAAAGTACAGGACCAACATTACTACTCCTATGTAAGCAGCTCTACGAGAGCATGCCAGGAAACTTTCTTGCAGTGCCAGCAACCAGCAAGGGTACTCAGCTCTCAGCAAGGATCCTTTGTGAGAATTTGCAGACTTCATCACTTGCCAAGAAAAAATTTCAAACTCAATTTTTCCAATTCCTTACCTCCTGTTCATTCACCTTCTCATTTCTCCTGCACCTCAACTCCCACCCCTTTCAACTCCCAGCTCTTTGCAGATTATTTTGCACCATGTGATCAATCTATTCTGCTTCCAAGCCTCCTGAATATAATTGAATGCTTCCTCAAGAAAGGTTATCAGAAGAAATTCAGTAAATTAGATGTATTTTTTCAATACTCACTCCTACATTTTTAAATCACATTTTTGTGACGAAGTTAGATTTGTGAATCAAATTTTACGTTTCTTTCACTTGAAATACAGTGCTGAAAAAATGTTTTTTCAGCTGACATTTCACTGACCATCTTGAGGATTTTAACATATTTCAAGACATTTGAGAATGACACTATCACTAATCTGAGATGATACAGAAGGAACCCATGCCAACTTCTGGCTATCCTCTATACCTGGGTTTCCAGGAGTATTATCAGACTTTCATGTAGGAACTCACTCAAACACCTGCTCTATTTTAAATCCTGTGCTCATTTCTGTAATCATGTCAGATGCTAAGGAATTATCAAACCAAGATGAAATAAAGCATAGGGATAAAGAACAGAGGCAAATTCACGTATCTTCTTTTAACCAAATTTTGACATAAATTTACACATGAATTTTGAACTTGCAGTCTTTCCTATTTAAGTACTGTTTCCAAATCTATTATTTTTAATGTACTAATACATTTCATAGATTCTTGCCCAATTATTCACTTGTTATGCACATACTAAGTAAAACTTTGGCAAATACACAGAACCAAAGTGCAGAGGTGTGTTTGGCAGTAACAATCTCTGTAGACTCTTACGAAACCACTTTCACCTAAGGCTGTAGCCAACTCTCTCAGTCAGCTATACAAGCTTTAGGTCTTGTGTATCCCTGATATAGAGCAAGACACTTTTGAAGCCAGTAGGCACAGCCTACCTGGATGTCCACTAGGTCCTGTCCTGGTTCCGGCCAGGACAGGGTTAATGTTTTACAGTATCCAGGAAGGGGCATGGTTAGGACCCAGAGGTTATTCTGTACCACCACACATCACTGCCAGGGGCAGGGGAAAGGGACTCTCTTAGGAGGAGAAGGGGTTCCTTCTGGTCAAGAAAATATGGCAGTGGGGGCTGTCCAGTATTGTCTACTGTCAGGGGTTTCCTGTGTGAATTGTTTCTTTTCTTGTATCCTCTGTCATTAGTATTGTTGCTGTTACTATTTGGTTTTTATCTCATTGCTGTTTCCAGTAAATTGTTCTTATCTCAGTGTGTGATCTTTGCCTTTTGTGCCTCCAATTCTCCTTTCCATCCTGCTGGAGGAGGGAGGGGGAGGGGAAAAGCAAGGGAGCAAGAGAGCAGCACAGGTTTTGGAGAGTCTCAGTGGGGACACTAAATTGGGGAGTACCATTCTCAAGCCATGACAGATCCTTAAAGACTTACCAAGATTATATACCCAGCTGTTGTAACAATCCATCAGTTTACCCAAAACTGAAATAGTGCATTTCTCAGGCAATTGGTCTTTTACTGAAAAACAGAATGTGTGTGAGTGCAAAAAGCAGACTAATTAATTCCATTGAAAATCAATTTATCAATACTTTGCAAAATTAGCAAATAATAACTTTCAAAATTCCTGTTGAGCTTAAACTGACCATTAAACAAACATCGAAAAACAATCCTGTTCATATCCCTGTCTGGCTCTAATCACTATTTCCTGTTGCTGCCCTTGGGTTGGCATTAGTGTTTGCACTCCTCACACAGGCAAACTAGGCTAGCAAAAGATAAATTAGCTTTCAACTAGAGTGATACCCTGACACGACATCACACAGCCAAAGGCATAGAGTGGCACATGGGAAGTGGTGGGAAGAAGCAGCACAAGACAGCAGCAGAAGGAAAGCCAGCGTGTTCCTTTCAACAGCAACCAGTACTTCTGCCAGATTAAAACAGCAGTGCAATGACAGTCTAAACCACTTTGAACAAAGGAGGGAAGCTGCTTCCAGAAACATTTTTTTCCTTTGAAATTTCCATAATAGAACATTTGTTTGCTAAAGGGAAAGCATTCAATTACAACAAATCATGGGAAAAAAACCCACGTTAAAAAAATGTCATGGTTATGTCAGGGTAGGAAATCTGACTGAGTTTAATGAGCTGAAAATTTTGAAGAGTTATCACAACACAATCCTGGACAAAAAAAAACAAAAAAACCCAAACTATTTGACAAACAGCTTTCCTAAAGGATTCTGTCTAATTTACTACTATGCTTAAATTTTCTGAGAACACATACTCTCCTCCGAGAAAAAACACGGGTATACTCTTCATAAAAAATACAGTTGCTGAAGGCTTGTTTTGCTTTTTATATGGAAATGTTGGAACAGAATTCCTTGAGCTTTTATTACATTTCTTCTACACTCCATATTCTCTGAAGTGATTTTGCAAAGATTTTTTTATGTTGATCCTATTATCCCCTTGCCTTCTAAATAATAAAATAATCCAATTGGCTACTTTCTTATAACTCAGACTCTGACATGCCTTATTCATCTCTACAGCTCTGCCCTTTTCTTTCCCAAATGCATCAATACTAATTTCTAACATGAAAAACAACACAAAACAAACAAACACCCAAAGCAAAACAAACAAAAACTAAACAACAAAAAAAAAAACATCAAAAATTGTTCTTGCTATCACGGTCCTCCAGCTCTGGGCTCTGGGGCTCCCAGCGCCCTTCACTGGTGTGGAATATCCAAAAAAACAAAGCATTAAACACCTCTGCCTTATCCATGTCCCTGTTTGGGAACTGACTGTCCTCATCAAGTAATTGGCAAATGTGACTTCTGGTTCACCTTTTGCTATTAGCATATTTCAAAAAGACCTTTTTATTATCCCCCCATAATACTAGCCAGCTTCAACTCTAACCAAGCTTTGGCCACACAAATTTTCTCCTTAAAACAACAAACAGCTCCCCTGTAGTCCTCCCATGTTACTTTACCTTGCTTCCCCTTAGGTCCAGAAGAATATCCCTGCTCAGTAGCAGGCACTGTCAGAATTAGAGCAGGAAGATTACCTATTACCTGAGTACCCCTCATTCTATTCCCAGGCTCTTCATTATACACAACAATAAATTCTTTTTTTTTTTGCATACGTTTCATTAATATGACTCATCAAAGACAGAGGTAAATATTGGCAGTCTGTAGTCTGTCAAATTCCCTTAAATTGATTGACTCCAGCTCTTCTCCTTGTCACCACCTCTTCAGAAATGCAGCCACCTCTCAGCTCCACTATTCCTGGCATCATTCCAGCATTCTGAGTCTGATTGAAAGTGAGCACTCCCCTTAGCAGATTTCCTCTGGCTTATTTTCAGCGATATGGCAAGATTTATGTTTTCCTTTCAAGATTTCAGAGGTGAATTTTTAAATACATCAATATTTACTTAACCATTCAATACATTGGAATAAGTATGTACACGTAGAATTTTTTGCTCAGCCACATATTCACTTTGAGTTCTTTGTGTATGTATGTACAAAAGCCAAACAAAAATTTCCCTACCTCAAAGCCCACAAATCTCTAAAAAAACCCCTGCCATTGACCAGGAGAGGGAGACAAATGAGAACAGCCAAAATCAGGACTGTTGGTGCTCATCCTAACTGAGCCATATTGCATTATACAGAATTTTTTCCAGTCCTGTTTCAAAGAGGGCCAGTGGCAGATACCTGTTACAAAATATTCCATATTCAGTTGCAATGTAAAATGGTTTTCTGATTCCTTAAATTCCTGAAGGTTCCTACTTTGTTTTCTTTGTTAGTCTGATTCCTGCAGTTACAGATAAAAATCCAAATTCCTTCCCTAGAATATTTCAGAGACAGTCTGACCTGTCTTTTCTAAAGAAATTAGCGAAAAGGTGCAAGAGAGCAGGGCAGAGACTTTCCCTTTGTTGGAGTGGCCTCCCAGAGCTACAGCTAGGTCTGCCAACATTTGCAAGTTATAAATATGGTGTGAAAACGAGACAATACTTTCAACTGCATGAAAAATGTGAGAATGCAAGTATTTTCTTTTGGCACGAGGGCTGAAGGCAATGGATGAAGTGGGGGAAGGGGAAGCAGTGCTTTCTATGAAGGGGCTAGTCTCTTTTAGCAGACACAGCTATTTGCAGGCAGCCTTCTGTGAGATGAGAGTGAAATATTTTTTTCTTATTCTCTTAAATCATCTCTGCTTTACAGCTAGGCAAGAACTACCCTTTTGAAAAGCAGCACTGAAAAGAGCAGGAGTGTGCACGCATAGGTGCAAAAGTTTGCGTATGTGCGTAAATTTCCCTTAAGGTCATTGCTGTGAGTGGTGGTGATTCCTTCAGCAGGCAATGCAGATAGTGTGTGAACAGCCACGGGTGAAGGGATTTCTCACACTGTGGACAGAAAACTGGAAGAGGAGAGGTCAACGCTTGATGATTGGGCTGTCACTCAACAGCAGTCCCAAAAAACTGGAAAAACAGGTCAACAGAAACTTCATAAAGTTCACAAAAAACCAAATGCAAAGTTCTCTACCTGGAACAAAACAATGCTGTGAAACTGTAAAGTATAGAAAATCAACTAGAAAGCAGCTTTCCGAAAAAGCACCTGTGACTTCTGACAGGCAAGAAGCATTTACAAAGCTCAGCAGTGCACTTTTGCAGAAATCAAGGCCACCTACTGAGCTGCATTAGCCAGAAGCAAAAACAGCAAGTTCAAGGGAGTTGTTATTTCCTTCTATTCAGCACAGCACATTAGTAATTGCACCACTTCAAGGTACGGTCCTGTTTTGGACTAGTCCAACATTAGTAAGGCATTTACAAGCTAGAGAAAGCCTAGTGGAAGGCCATCAAGATAGTTTGGGGTCTGAATCAGGTAAGGAAGAAGAAAGCACAGAAAATGCGGGAAATAATGTTGCAATATTGTAGCAGCAACAGAACACCTTTAGGAAAAGGTGATTTCATTTTAGAGAAAAAGTGGTTTAATTTGCTTATTCACACTTGGTCCCGGTGGTCTTGTCAGGTTTTCTTGCAATTACACTTAAGGTAAATGCTGCCAGCAACCAAGTGCTCTGCAGCTTTCCTGGGCTCTTAGCTTTGTGTCAAGATGTTCTGACAGATGTGATTTTTTGGTTCTGGGTACAGTTAGTGGAGGGCTTTTAGCAGGCTTTAGGAGCTGACACTAATTAGTCTCT
Organism: Pachyramphus minor; assembly: GCA_013397135.1. Classification (NCBI taxonomy): domain Eukaryota; kingdom Metazoa; phylum Chordata; class Aves; order Passeriformes; family Tyrannidae; genus Pachyramphus; species Pachyramphus minor. The sequence goes on along the minus strand of VYXB01010745.1, from coordinate 49,612 downwards.
CCACCTTCCCACTTCTATAAGTGATTAGAATATACTGCAAGCCACTTGTGTCTGTAGTTGTATCCAGATCTTAATGACCTCCTAATCTATGTGCCAGCAACATGTGCCATTCTATAGCCATTTTTAATCCCATTCTCATACCACAACACCGATTCACTCCCTATTAATACAAATCTCAATGTTTCTGTCCTCTAAAAGACAAATGGGTTTCTTTAAATTGAAAAGGTGGCCATGGGGGAATTGAATTGCTGCCTTGAACTACCAATACACAGCTACAGAGTAAACAGAACTAGACTGCTCTTGCAGGAAATATTAAGCAAATGCAAGGAAAAAATTTTCACAGCAATGATGCTCAAGTACTGGGCTAGGTCTGTTGAGGAAACTTTCCTGTCTGACCACCCAGGAGCCACTCTTGCCAGTCACATTGCCACCACCAGAGACTTTACCTGCAGGGACTGAAGCCCCTATGCAGCAGGTGGCTCCAGTGAGCCCACAGGTGACCCTCTCGACTTCCTACACACACACTGTCATGCAGTCAGACAAGGTTTCCTTATTGGCTCGGACCCAGGTTTCCCACAGCAGTCTCAGATCTCTGGATCCTTAAAGCAATTTAATCATGGTGCGATGATGCAGAAACACCTCGAGCTGGTGCCAAGGAGGGACCACGAACAAAGGAAGCCCTGGACTTTTATACCCTCACAGTCTATGTGCAATGGTCTGGGGTCTACCTGCTGAATCCTCAGCTCCTGCTGCGTCCCTGAGTGTCTGGTCACCTGGGTGGGCCACAAGTTCCCATGCCCTTTATTGTTCAAAGGGCTGGCACCAGTTCATAGCCATTTGCCTCAGGCTTCTGCCATTTCCTGACATCCAGAGCTTAATCTGCAGCTTGCATACTGAACTGCCTGCGCTAAATGTATTGCACAACACTCTCCACCATCCTCCCATGGATGGGGAGCATGCAAGCAGCTGGATAAGAGCATGGCAGTATGAACTTTACTTCCTACTTTACTTGAGGAATCTCTGCATTCCGCAAACATTTGTCACAACACACCAAGTAGATGACTTGTGCCTGTTCTCTGTGCCTTAAAACTAATACAAGTTGTACACCTATTTTGGCATCCAGATGTGGATGTGAACGGCATGCACCTAATAGAAAAGTCTTTACATCCATAGTGTTTATGCTCCTAAGGATGATGAATGTTTGATTTTCAGAAGTTCAGGTGCAGCTATACGTGGTTGCTTCTCACTGAGGAGGAACTGTTTGGGAACAGCTTGACAGTGTCAATGAGAAAAATAAACCCAGCTTGCTGTGGCTTGCTGCCACAAATGGGGTTGTTTACTCCTTTGCTACACCCCACTTGTGTGGCAGACCTATTCTAGAGTTGGCTGCACTATTTTGCTGGACTCTCTGGTGAGCCTGCTCAACTCATGGATCTGGCAGAACATCTCTCTTGGAGCATGGGAGTAGGATCTAGTATGTTAGTGAAGTAAATTGGCTCAGTGAGCTGTCTGACAAATGCCAGAGCTAGCACAGGTGAAAGTGGGGAACTCCTTCAGCAGCAGCCAGCTGATCGGTCTACTCAGCTGAATCGTCAAACCAAAGCCAGGTAAGAAAGTGGGAAACATATACCTATCTCTCCCTCTGAAGTGCGTAGGGTCAATGGTGTCAGAAGCATGGAGGTCTGAAAACAAAGATTCCACTGAAATTACTAAAAAATCCAGCACAGCTGGCTAAAGCCCAGGCACACTCCAGCATGGCACAAAACCATGCTTGGCAAAACCACTCAGCCACAGAAAAATTGTGCCAGCCTCTGCCTCCAAACAGCAGAGAGACACACCCCATGGCACCCACAGGGTGAGGCATGCTGTCTCCCTTCTGCTCCAGATGCTGCTGGAGGAAATTGCTCCAGAGACGGAAGTCAAACCTTCATGCAACATTCTCTCCAAAATGGAGTCAGGCTGATCTCCTTTAATCTCTAAGAATGGGGGATGGGTTTCGGGGGAGAAAAAAAAGAAGGAAGCAGTGTTTTCTGTGGTGATGAGGTGACAAAGCCAGGGTGTGCTTATCTTCCTGGTATCTGTGTGGGGCAGAAAGGAACAGGTAACACCTGGGTTTATCTTCTTACTGAGCGGGTGACTGGGCGAATTGCCAGGCACAGGGAGGCCTTTCTCTGCAATGGTGGTGGTCAGCAACAGAGCCCCACTGCTTCTAGCAGGGCTCTGACTAGATAGGGCAGAGTAGCTGGGGTCCCGTGTCACTGAGGTCCAGTGTCATCAGCGGGGCATACATGTGCCAGGGGAGCAAGGAGCCACATCCAAGCATGGGACAGACAGGAAGCTGCACACAGAGAGCTGCACACAATTGTGGGGGGACACAGGACAAGGAGCCCCCCAGGTGCAGCCATATCCCCGCTGAGGCAGCTTTCACCAAAAATTGCAAAGCTTGTGTTCTCCATTTTTCATCCTTAAGTGTCAGAAAAACAAATATGCAAAATACACATTCAGTATTTCCCTGACTCTGGAGGAGAAGGAAATTGTGGGTAGGAAGCCCGAGCAGAGAGGCAACACGTTGACTGTATTCAGGGGCAGCAGCAGCCCCACAGGCAGCCCCACGGTAGTGGGACGTGCGGGGAGGGTGCGGAGGAAATCTCTGGGAGAGAGGCTGAGAGACAAAGACCGAAAAACGGAGAGAGAAGAAGGAGGAGGGGACAGGACAGGGCAGGGGAAGACCCAGCAGATCCAGTCTGGGCCAGTTGGAGCCGGTTGGGGCCGGTTGGGGCGCTGCAAGGACACAGCAGCTGCTGAGGCCGCCCCTGCACCCGGGCAGGCGCTGCTCTCCGGAACGGATCTTCAGAGCCCTCGGAGCGGGGCTCCGCGCCGCCGCCGGCAGCCGCGGGACGGTGCCCGGCCATGCCGCAGCAGGGAGCTGGAACCATCTCCAGGCAGGAATCCACTCCAGGCTTCCCGCCGCGCCCCGCGCGGCCCCAGACCTGCACAGGCAGGAGGCCCTGGTGTC
>VYXB01010745.1:0-46562 GCA_013397135.1 Pachyramphus minor | reverse complement strand
AGGGGGCGCCCCGGGGCAGGGCCGGGCCGGGCCGGGCCGGGCCGGGCCGGGCCGGGCCGGGCCGGGTGTGAGAGGCTGCCCCAAGGTCAGCCGCCTGCAGCTACGCTGCCCTAGGCCCCGGTGCGGGTCCCACCGCACACATCCCGCTCCTGCCGGACGGAAACACTGGGCTATCCCGGCCCGGGGTTTGTCCAGCGAGCTGCAGGGTGGGGAGGCAGGGCTGTGGGCAGCGCCGCTGAGGCAGCCTGGGATGGGTTAGGAGCCTTTGGCTCGCTGGTCACGTGTGGGGAAAGAAGCTTGGGTTTTCCCGGTAACCTTTAGGCGCAGGTTTTGGGACTGAAATACCCCTTTTCTGGATACCTTTTACACTGTATTTGTAAATATGTGTGTTGCCTTTGATCTGCCGCATTACCATTGGAAGTACAAAATGGCATCTGAACCCTTCTGTAGGGGAAGCGACAATGCCGCCTGAAATATGTTTGCTGGTTTTTCTCCTGTAGCTGATACAATCTTGTTATTGAAGTGTCTTGTCAGAGGAGCACAGAGCCACAGGCTCCTGACTGTCTTTGGAAAACAATTTCACGCTTTAATACCTTACCTGGTAGAAAGTTCTTTATCCTTCCTCAGCCTAAATGGTGGTTTCATTACATTGTACTATCTAGACCCTTTTTCAATGACTAACTACAGCATAGTAAGTCCATCACCTTTTCACCTGTACCCATTACTCAAGTGGATATCTGCAATTAAAACAGATTCAATTACTGGTTTTCATGTTCTTTTGTTCTGTCACACTGGGCTAGTACAGCAGTGTACACTGGCCCATGGTGTTTCAGCCTAAGGGCTAACTCACATCGTTTAATCATTATACTGAACAGCAAAAAACCAGCCTTGTCATCTTTCTGTGTATTAAATCAGGTCTGCTTCTAGTTTCTTGTCTGTCATTTCTGTCTCTCTTACTGGGTTATACTGTTCTTCAGATAACCCTGATAAATGGAAAACGCTCCCTGTCCAGTTGTCCATCTGTCCATCATTAACAGTGGTTTTCTTTCTTTTTTTTTGTTGCTGCCTCTTAGTGTGTAACCGTATGTCACTTTTTCATTGCTTCCCCAGCTCTGGGAATGGTGATACAAACAACATGCTCCCTTAGTTATCTGACCCATCTATAGTCTACGTAGATCCATTTAGCGAGGCCATTGTTAAAAATTCTTGTGGCCATACAGCAGTATCCTCACAGGTCTTGCCAGAAGTGGAGCTTCTCTGATAACTCCGTAGCAGTCACAGGAGATAATCTAGTTGAGGCAAAATCTAAAGATGTAGAAAAGGATAGAAACTGTATTTTTTTCTTCAAATCCCAAAGTAGTCAACATATGTCAATATGGACAAATTGGATTTGTATAAGTACTAAATATGGAAGTCACTGGACAAGAGGCGTTCATGTTTCATCTCAGTGTGCTTTGTAAAAGACATGTCAGTTGTTCATATCCTTATTTCCCTACAAGAAGATACACAAGTAAATATAGGTTATCAGCAAGTACTCTTGCTGCTTGACAGAAAAGATAACGATGCAAGAGAGCTACTTACTATTTACATTGGTTACTACAGTGCAGTCAGCTGTGGTGGTTTGGATAAGTGAGTTGGACTATACTCTTCTGATATTCCATATTGTCAAAGGGTGGGGGTGAGTCCTATCCTATGCTGTGGGATTAAAATTATATTGACATGCATGGGACAGTTTATCCTTTTCTGCTGCTTTTCTCTGTTTTAGTAACAACATGTGTGCCTGTACCCCATCACAGGAGAAAAAAGACCAAAAAAATCCAACATTTCTTTCTGTTCTTGAGTTTCATGGGTATTGTGTCTTGAAATATTTCTGCACTTAAGAAAGTCAGACTTGCTTATCTATGGCACCAATGCAAGAACTGTAAACTCTTGTTGCAGACAGATTTTTTAAACTCATACTTACTTGAAAAGTGTGACCTGGACTTTAAGCTGTTTCCTTCGTCTCTTAAATATTGGTGAATATGTGTTGCTTCTGTCAGAGTTGCTCTGTTAATTTTGTCATGTTTGAAGTGTATTGAATTTTTATAAGAAGAAAATGTAAGTTTCTAAGTTATAAAAGACCATTTTCCTCTCCTCTCTTATCCTAAATGTCTTCCCCAGAGTGTTTATTCCAGCATTCTGGTGTACCCATGAGAGTTTCAAATATTACAAGTGATTCTTTTGTCATTTACATAGTTGAGATATCTTGGTTAACACATTGCACAGTAAGTTTATGTTTTGGCACTTTTAAGGAACAACATTGTATCAGCTGTGTCACAGATCCTTTTATAGGCTAAGCATGAAAAAAATTTGTTCACACAAGCATGAGAATGAGGTTAAAGGAGTTCCTGAAGTTGCAAGTCAAGTTATGCACAGGACATCAACCATCTGACACCTAACTGCTAGGTCATACTACTCTTCCCAAATTACTGGGGTTTACATTTTTAAATAAAATTGAATTGACACCCATCTTTCACCTGTCTGCAAAGACTAGAATTGATGATTCTGTATCTGTAGAAACAGTTGAGAATACTACAAGTTTAGGTGTTCAGTGAAATATTTTGCTTTCATTGCCTTTATTCACTGTTGCCTAGGCAACACTGAACTTTGAATATGGGTTCTGCAAGATAAATGAGAGAGAAATACAGTCTTTTTAGTATAAATTCTACATATACAAGCGTACTGTAAAGAGTTGTTTAGTAAAATTGAACACTATAAATGGAATTTGTTGGTCTAGTTCTCAATTTGTCTGATGTTTTTAATGGAGTATAAAACTATAGGACTAACAAAGTATTCTTCCAGAAGATCTTGGAGCATCTTGTCTCTTGTCACTGCCTTATGTTTCAATATAATGTCTTGACCAAACTCCAGTTTGTGTAATTAGGTTTGGTCAGCTCAAGATTCCTCTTGCGTACCCTAAGCTACTGTGTTATACAGCATGTGTGTGCAGAATTACAGAGATACTTTATTCTGCCCCATATCTGGCTGAATTTTAACCATGCAGACAGACCTCTTAGGAGTAACCAGAGGTGAAGGATCTGGAGCATAAGTCTTATGAGGAGCATCTAAAGGAGTTGGGGTTGTTTAGTCTGGAGAACAGAAGGCTCAGGCAATACTTTTCCACTCTCTACAACTACCTGAAAGGAGGCTCTAGCCAGGTGGTGGTCCATCTCTTCTCCCAATTAACAAGCAACAGGACAAGAGGAAATGGCCTCAGGTTGTACCAGGGGAGGTTGAGATTGGATATTAAGAAAAATTTGTTCACTAAAGGGATTGTCAAGCATTGGAACAGACTGTCCTGGGAAGTGGTGGAGTCACCAGTCACCATCCCTGGAGATATTAAAGAGATGTGTAGATGTGGCACTTAGGGACATGGTTTAGTGGTAGCCTGGGCATTGCTGAGTTAATTTTTGAACTGGATGATCTTAAGAGGTCTTTTCCAATACTTTTTTGCTATACTTCCAGTAAACATTATCTTCTTTCACAAGATCTTTGCTATATGCAGTGTACAGAATTAAGCAAAATTATGCAATAAAGTAAAATCCACAAAAGCCTTGTGTTTCTTGCTGGAGATACAAGTTGTGTGATAGGTCACATTGTTGTCTGGCCATTGGTCATGTTTTTTAACAGTTTACACCTCAGAAGTCTCTAGATTTGTTATTAAGTTGGGCCTTGGCTAATACCTTTTGTTGGTTTTAATTGTAAAAAAGCCTAATTCATCCTCTTAGTGTTTGGTCAGCTTTTAACTTACTGCTAACACAAAGAAATGTGGGCTCTTTGATAGTTCTTGTTTTACAATATGTGAACAGTATGTTTCCCCTTCTTTGGGGACATACTGATCCCAGCTGGTCACTACTTGCTTGACATTTTCTTTGTTTCATTTTCTTGAGAATTCAACAAAATGTCTTCATTTTTGTTATGCATAAAAAATAAATTCTTTGTTGCTTTAGCATTTAGGAAATGCTTAGTGCCTTGTTACTATTGAGGATTAAAATACAGACTATGGGATATATTTCTAGGATGAGTAATTGCTTATCTGTGTTGCTCTGCTTCATTTTCTATAGCAATTTATAAATAAAAACCTGTCTTAAAACTTTACATGTAGTTTTTTGATTCTAATTTAGCTTTCTTTAACAGCTAGGGTAGAAACTTATTCATTTATTCACTTGCTTTAGGGAATTCTAATGACCTTCCACTGGAAAATGGGAGTGTTATGTCCTTCGGGATAAGTGAGACCAGACGTAGCTTGGTTTCAGGGCAGGTTTACTGTTGGTTTAAAATTCTCCAAATCTTTGAGAGCAAGAGATTGCTCTCTGCTTTGGGTTCTTGATCACAGCAGTAAGAACCTTGGCAAATAATATATTTAGATAAGAAAATGCTTTCCCATGCTGTTAAGTGAAACAGAAAAACAACAACAACAAAAACCCCAACATCTAAACAAACAAACAAACAAAAAGCAAAAGCCAGGTGAATTAATTTTGCTTAGAGCATTTAAAAATACTTTCCAACTTTGTTTAAACATGGAAAATTGTCAAGCCTTAATGTGGAAATCTAAAACACACAAATATTTCAAAAAGTCATATGTATAAAAATTTGTTACAGTTACAACTGTCCTGAATCCTCAGTACTAACAACTGTCTGTTAAAATGAAAGTAATCATAACTAATGAATAATGGGGACTCACAAAAGATAAATTTTGGGGTTTTTTTTCTTCAGAGGTCCCATGCTCTAAAACTTCCATTACTGTTTTCTGGGTTGTGGTTATTGATGAACGGATAGGTCCTGGAGAGGCTTAAGGGATCAGTAGTCTCCTCTTTTACTGTCTAACCTGCAGTTGGTATTGCCTGGCAGTCTCTCAACGTTACCTGAGAGTGGGGAAACCTGATCTGCTGCACAAACACCCGATGCATTCACATGATGGCCACATCCAGACCTGAGCACCTCTGAAAAGCTGCTTGAAGAAGGTCAGAGAAGAATTAAGAACAACTCTCTCTCCGTAAATGGCCTGATGAATAGTTTACATTAGCAAGGTATTACACATCTCCATAATTTTAAATGGTAACATGGTCATGAATGCAGTTTTTTTACAGTCTGAAATATTTTGGTTACTCAAAGCTTGACAAAAAGAGGGAAGGAGGAAGAGATGAATAAAGCAAAACCATCACCAGTCTCTTTCTTGCAGAGTGTAAACTCAGAAGAGTTGAGGACAGCACCAGCAGAGAAGCAACTATGGTAAAGAAAATGGAAAGAGAGAACAGGTTAGAAAAATTGCACAAGGCATAGGAGGAAAGGGGAAATGATTGTAGATTGAAAAAAAGGCAAAATGTGATGAAAGATGGTTAGCACAATGTGATGGTTAAGGAATGGTACTCCCCAATTCGGTGCCCCACTGAGACTCTCCAAGTCATGTGCTGCTAAGGAACAGTAACAGCAACAATACTAATGACAGAGGGTATAAGAAAAAAAAACGATTCACACAGAGAAAACCCCAAAACTATAATGGACAATAACAGATGGCTCCCTCCACCATGTTTTCTTGACCAGCAGGAATACTTTCTTGCCCCAAAGGGAGAGTCCCTTTCCCCCACCCCTAGCAATGACATGAGGTGGTATAGAATAACCTCTGGGTCCTAGCCATGCCCCTTCCTGGCTACTGCAAAAAATTAACCCTGTCCTGCTGGAACCAGGACACAGGGGAAAGGCATAAACCAGGAAGAAGGTCAAATGAAGAGTAAAACAAACATACAGAGAAAAAGTAGGAATTAATGAACACATAGATTTGCATTTTTCCTTCCAGAAATCCTTCAGAGGTCAAAATATCTCCATGGACTTCAGGATAAGGTCTACTTTTTTTACTCACAGATTTATTGTCTAAATGTTAAAAAGTTTTGGTACAGTGTAGCTTAGAATTCATAAGCAGCACAAAACATGATGTATCTTGGTGCAGCAGTGCTGACTACAGTTTATAAACGTCCACGTTTACAGGTCTTTGAGCTATTAAATGACCAAGTAATCGTGATTCATCAGGTCTTTAGAAGATATAAGGCTTTGCCTCAGAGCAGGGATAAGGCTAGTAATGTGATATTCCTGGAGATATCTTTTAAATGACATTCGTTGATTGGACAACAGCATTCATCTGAGTTACAGCTTTTATAGATGCATTTTTCTGATTTCTATTGTTTACCTACGAGTGGTGGCGGTGGGTATTTTAATGACTGTGCTCTGTAATACTTCTTTTCCTGAACTGGTGTAAGGAACTTTCAGCATTATTTTTTCCTTATGCTGGAAGAGTGTCTCACTTCAAATAAGCAATAAGAACCTCATTTCAATAAAGATGAGAAAAATTAGTACTCCTTTATAGTGCCAGAGAATGGTTTCAATCACCAAATATGTGCATATATTGGCAAATAAAACCAGCAGTTTTCTAAGAAAGCGTCTCCTGTTATTAGGTTCCCAGTGATTTCAGGCAATGTTACTGTGTACAGTTTTTCTGAAGAAGTGGAATTGATCAAAGAGCCTCCTGCTTCTGCTGTCATTTTTAACCTACTAAAAGTAAACCACAGTAAACCACAGTTCCCTCAGTTTGAGCAATAACTTGGATAACTATAGAAGATATCATACCAGTTCTGGATCACACATTGCCCCATACTTGTACCGTGTATCCCTTGCCTAGAAATAAGGAATATATGTACTCAATGTCATGGATTTCACATGCATATTTTTTAAGAGTGCCTCTTATCACAGCAATTCATGTGATAAAACAAATTATTTCTTGTTTTTCTGTAATTGTTTGTCAGTTCTTTTTCTTCAATGCTGGAGTTACACAAAGTCTGCAGTGTTTCATAGCATAGAGACTAATTCCAAATGCCAACAGAGGTATGTAAAGAACTATTTCCTAGAGTGATAGAAGAATGATGAAAACTGATGAGACATTGCAGCAGAATTCAAAATAGCACTAATTTATGTCTGGCTAATGAGTGTATATCATAGTTCGAATGTTTTCTTAATAGAACTTGAGCAGGACACCTATTTTCAAGCAAACCATACTTCCGTATGTGAGATGAAAAGGCAGAAGTACTTTCATGTCTTACCATGAAATGCTGAATGTAATCAGGACTACGAAACCAATGAAATATTTAAAAAAAAAAAAAAATTGCATTATGCTTATGTTACGATTGCTGAAAAATGGGGGAGGAGAGAAAATTTTTCTCATTGATAATTCAAATAACTCACAAGTGAACAATAGTGCTCTAGCCAAAAGCCTCTGTCTGGAATGGAAATCCTCTCCCACACCCTTCCAGGCTAACCTTCCCTCCCCCATCTACCATAGATCATATTTCAGAGCTGAGCTGGTTGCCAGCAGACTGTGAGCTGCTAGGAGGAAGACATTGTTTGCTCAAAAGAAAAGGAGAGGCACAACTATTAACTGCCCCCTCATGCCTCGCTCCCCACAGGATTAGGCAGATTTCTCCATAAAAAGTGAACTTGCTATTCCTCATTGGTACAGAAAATGTCATAAAAGGCATAATGAGTGCCCTCCTACATGAGGACTTTATCGTGATCAAGAGGGTGCATCTCCTTCCAGAAAGCTAAGTAGGTCATGGCAGCTGACCTGTCCCTATTCTCATGTGATCAAGTCCTAAAGCCAAATCCAGATTGTTGTTCTCATGTGATTTAGGCAGTCTGCTCACATATGGTAGGCAGACAAAACCTGAATAAACAAAACCAGAGTTTATAAAGGGACATCCAGACTAGGCTGTTGTCCTTGGACATAGGACATTTAACAGCAGGTCTTGCCTCTACTAAGAAATGTTTATTTAAATGATAACATGGTTGTACCAGCAGACACTGCAAGTGGATATATATCAATAGCTGAGGGCTTGGAACAAAAATAAATTGGCAGCAGTGCCCTTTGCACTATAGCTGCATCCATTCTTTGAATTTTTGGCCCATGGCTCTATTAGTCATGGAGACTGGGATGGCTGAATTTTCTTTAGTTTTGTCAGTCAAATAGGAAATAAGGAAGAACAGTTCAAAAATCTGAAATTAAAAATGCTGCAGTATTAGAAAAATTTTATAAAAGCCAAGAATATTTTTGCTTCTTCATCTTGGCAGTGAACATTCACTCAATACTAATCATCAAACATAATTGCAGCATATGTGTGCACACTGTACTTGGGATATATTTTGATTCCCAGATAGGCTTTACTTTTAACTCCTGGAGGATGTTTCTATGGAATTAGGTGTGATGAGGCAAAGGAAATTATTTAGAAAACTGGCTGGACATAGTGACATGATGGCAATATAACAAACTCAACATTAAACATTCATAAATAGATGAACAAATTAAACCCAATGGTATTGGTTCCTGCACAGGAATTTTTATTCAAATAACCATTCAGATACATTTTCCCCTTGAAATATTAATACTTGTTCAATAAACATTCTTTATATCCTGTCATGGGAAGTGTGGAATGGAGAGAGTTCTCCCTACCAAAGCTCAGCATTTTAGGGTGACACAGCAAAAAAAAAGTTCAAGGGCTATCTGTATACATGAAATATTGTGAAACAAGCTGGTGGGTAAATTAAGAGCACAACAGTTATTCTGACCCCGTCTTAACTAACATGAAGAACATTCATTCTGTCTTGGATTATCAATGTTACATTGGCACAAGCTCTCAATTATAATGTTTGCTTTAACCGCACTTTGAAATTAATGTGAGTTTGGGGAGGCAATGAGTTTAAAAGTGCAATGGCTGCTCTGAAATAACCGTGCATGGATATTCCTTATTCAGAACAAGAGTATCCACAGATGGATCTAATCATCAACAGTTCCATGTGTAAACAAGTATTAAGGAAGAATTTACTTAGAGTCTAAGTGACAGAATTTGTCAGTCAAAGAGCAGTTATTTATTTGTTCCACTAACAAGACATAAAACTGAATCTAAGCAAGGCTTTTGGATAAGAAAAGACTGACCACCTCAACTGAGCATTACATAGGCAAGGTGTCAAGAGAGGAGGCCAGCAAGCCATCTTTCTTTCCCCCCCTGCCTCTGGACCCATCAATTTGTAAGTGAAAGAAGTCTGATGATGCAGTTAACCATGGAGGAGCGATCTTCTAGGCACCAAACAGTTAGAGATTCTTGAGCACACATGTTGACAAGGCCTGCGTCCAGAAGTACTGAGTAACAATTGTTTTTGACTTGATATACTCGAGAATATTCAGCATCCGTGCTGCCTCCCACCCTCAGCAGATAAAATAGTTTTAGAGAGGACACCAGTTCAGGCTTGTATGTACAGGTTTCCCACTTCCTTTATCATTTTTACTCTATTGTTAGAAGAAAGGACTCTCCCCAGCACATGGAGAGAGACAATCCCATGCACAGATTGCTGTATGGGAAGCCATACAGAGGAGCATTCTACCTTTTCTTTTCTTTTTTTTTAACCATGCCTTATTTTTTTTCTGGGTGGGGAAGACATTGTCAGATCACAGTTTCCAGGAGGTCATGGCTACTTTGCAGGAAATGCTGACAACTCCCGGAGTGTTGTGTAAAGGCCAGCTAAACCTGTTAAACAAGTATAGCAGCTCCCAGACACTACTACGACTCTGCTCTGGAGGCCTCCTGCTTCTGCTCTGCAGGAATGGCTATGTACAATGCTCCTTGTAGGCTGTCCTTCCAAAAGTGTATGGGAGAAGTCATTAGATTCTGTTTCTATTTTCAGGTTTCAATGCCAAGGGATGGAGGGAGCACAATAGAAATGCTTCTAACCACTTCTTGTGGCTTAAGCTCTTGCCGTGTCTTACTTTAAATGAAACTACATTACTGTGGCAGCTACCAGTGGAGTAATGAGTTGAGTGCATACAATTTAATTCTCTGGTAGCGGCAGCCAGTTCAGCTAAACATGGACCTCAGGCTTACAGGCTCTTGAAAGAGACTCTACCCTCATCAAACAGAGTCCTGCATGGATTCCTTCGAGACCACTTGCTGCCCTCCCCCACAAGAGGTGACAGGGGCTGGAGCATGAGCCTTTGTACACCGCCTTCTCCATCCAGGATGACTAACACTGTCTGTATGGCAGTGCTGTGGAAACAGTTGTTAGGAAAGCAATGGAATTGCTGGTGACCAGGTCCAGGAACAGAGCTGCTGTCATGGGCCAGAGCTTTTCAAGAAGTCCAAACCTCATCTGTCTCAGCTTCTCCTGGTGCTCCCACAAAGAGAGAGCCCTTCAGCGGGTGACCCGAAATAGTTCTTCCAAATACTGTTTTCTCTGCATCAGATCCCAATCCTCAAAGTGTTTATTCCTCCTAGTACTTTTCCCTCACTGAATCCACCTCAGTGAATCAGATCCATGGGGTGTGAAGCTGCACGGTTATAATTAGGTCATTGAAGACGAGGGTGGAAAAAACTGACACCCCAAACTATTTTCCCCTCTGTAAAGTTACATTTCAAATTGGCAATTTCTGTTATCTGCTGTGAAGTACATCTCCATAAATGATTTATCAGCACAGGAAAAGAGGTGGCAGGCAAGTAGGGGTAGGAGCGAGCAGCTGATCTTTGTGTCCCTATTAAGCTGTCATCAAACTCAAAGCCAGCCTATGGTGTGATGGTGGAGCTGGTGTTCTCCTCTGGTTGAGTGTTAACAATAGTAGAATAAAGTACTTTTTCCTGCAGGTGATTTTGAAAGAGAACTTTCTGCCTGGGACAGATCACTATCTATTCTCAGAAGAGGTGAGGCGTGGGTAGGAGCATATGAACTTTAACACCCACTCTACTTCCTCTTTCCCCTTGTGGTTCTTCTCTGAGCCCACAAGACCCCTCTACTAATGCAAAAAGAAGTTTCATTGCCAACACAGGGACTGTGTTGTAGCAGGATATGTGAAGTAGAGGGATATGAACATTATTTCCTCAGAAAATAACTGTCAGCTCATTTTGTACAGGCTGCCAAGAGCCACCAAGGAAATTAATCAGTTTCAGTCACACATAGACTGAGAACAGCTAGAAAAACCTGGGTGACAGATTCTGGTTTATTGATCCTTTTAGTTTAGTTTTTTAACATCTGTGGCACCATCCTGCCTTTTTACAGTAAGAGCACAAGAAGGTCCCTTCACTGCTCCATTTACTTCTTGCTGTTCGTCCACCATGTTCTATTTGTTTTTCTTAGCTGGCCGAGTCGGATTTCCTCTCTGTGCTCTTCTTCACCTTCTTCCTCCTCTCCCCCACATCATAATTACCATATATTTCCTTCTGGGCTTTTGGTCTGTTCCTGTCAAAAATGGTGATAAAAATAAGCAACCAAAAAAAAAATTGAATTTTTCACAACATTGGAAAAAAGTATGTAATTTCATTTGCCAACCCATAGTCCCTAGAGAGGAAATCATCTTGCCTATAAGACAGAAAAACACTTTGATAGAAACAAAACAGAAAGCATCAGGAAAAGTTCGGTACTAGCAAGATGTTTCTGTGGGCATTCCACAGCAAGGAAAGCCTTACTTTGATAGATTAGAGTGGTTTAATCTAGTATACTCTCTCTTACAGTGATCAGTATTAGTTGGTTCAGGGGAAGGTGCAAGCTGAGGACTAACTTACCCATAAAAGGTCTCTTCTAACACTTATCCTCCCAACAGAGCTTGTCTTCACTTGACTACCTTTTTGGCCATTAAACTTGAGTCACCTGGTATTTGTAAAGGTTAATGTGCACATGCATCACACAACTTATCCAGATTCTAGAAGTTTCTTCTTTAAGATAAGACTATCTTCATTGATAAAAACGGGTTGTGCAAGTGTGCATTCCTAAAATTTCTCACTGTAAACTCTAGTGGAGACAAATGCCTGGACAATGACTACTTCACTACGGTTAGACAATGTCAGCATTATGCTCTAATACAGTCTTTCCTAGTTGTAGTGTAACAAAAACTACAAGGCTCTGACTTTCATGGAATTTCCTAGCAAGATGGTTACTAAAAAGGAAAAAACCCTGTAATTCTGTCTGTAACAACAACAGGCTGCTACTTGCTTTCCCCTGGAATCTGTTATCCCTTCCTCTTTCCCCTGTTTAAATATCATTCTTAAGTGATGACTCATGGCAGGAAACAGAGCTGCCTTGTGTCCTTGTGGAAGCCACAGAAGGCACATGTAGGTCAACAGAGCATGTACAGAATGTCCTGCAAACTCAAATGCAGTGCACTCCCCACTGTAAGTGCTTACACATTCATCAGTGCTGAAAGTACTAGTGAAACACTATGTCCTGGGGAAAAAAAAAGAAAAAAGCAAATCCAGTAGCAACGACTGGCATCTGCTAGGAAATATCTGGAATCATTGCTTTTGAGAAACTACTCTGTTTGTGATTAGTGTTTGCTAAGGTGCAGAAATGAGAGAACACCATGAAGTTTAGATAATGTGCAAATACTGATTAAAATTAAATAAATGTTAAAATTGTGTGGGGACCCAATTAGCTTTTTCCACTATCCAGCTTCTTCTGTTGCCTCTACACCTTTGCTGTATGACAGGTCATTATCTCTGATTCATAGAGCGTTACAACTTGTATATGTTGAGAGGTTCTGTCCAAAAACTAGTCAGAAGTATCTTCCAACAGTATCAGCCATTATTCACATGGAAAAGAACATGGAGCTTAGCCATGAAGATTAAAAAAAAGTTTTAAGATTTGTTCAGATCTGTACAGCCCCAACAATATGATATGTTTTGCCATTTCACTTCTAAAAAGCCCCAGCATCCGTTTCATGCTACAAGTCATGCATGGGGAACTTAAATAGATTTCTGAGGACTTTGCAGACATTGGGCTGATACAAAGCTGGTTACTGCTTCAAAACAGCACAGAAAAACTGACATCTATGCAGCCAACCACAAAGTTATTTTTTCAAAGTACCACTCCTATGTATGATTCTACTTTGTCAGTTTTTGACAGTTAAATTTTCCTGTTTCTCAAATTGTCTTTGTATTTACAATTATAGGAAAATAGCTGTGATTCTGACTGTGCATAAAATGGTAAATTCACAAGTTCAAAATAAATAAATTTCCTTGCCAGTAACCTCTCTCAGTTGAACTGGAAATAAATATAAAACCAGTTAATTATGGCGATCTCATGCTTTATCCTCCCAGCTCTTTAGGCTCTGCTGGGCCCTTTTAGGAAACATTCTACCTTTTTACTATATATTAAGCCCTGAAATGCCAGCAAATTTATCTGCCCTGGAACTATGAACACTGGTTGCCAGAAGTAATTTCTAATCAGAGGGAAATATGGTTTTAAACAATCCTTGCTCTGCAAGGAACCCAAATCTTATCTGCCTATCCTCTTGCCAACAAAACTACAAAAAACTGCTGTATAAATTTCAGACCTTGAATCTTGCTGCAGAGAGACAAGATGGAAGGCCATCCTCTAACCTATGGAGGGCCTATATTGCTGTGATGGGCAATGTATGTGTGTGTATGCACATGGCACATGAAGAGTATAAGACTGAACAGAGAACAGAGAGATGGAGCTTCTTGTTTTCCCCGTGAAAACCAACAATTCTGTAACTGTTGTGCTTCAGTGTACACAACTAAAGGAAGTAGAGTTGGAAATAGTGGGAAGAGATGAAGTCTGCCTTAATTTCACTCTTTCGTATGTCAGTCATAGAGAGAGAAAAGCCCCAATGAAAGAATGTAGGTTCTTGTTTGATGTACTCAGTATATTTCCCTCACAGCAGCATTGAAAATGTGCCTCTGTTAGAAAATGCCAGTTATCAAAAGCACAGAACATCCCTGGGAAATGTAAGTCACATCTGAAGGTCAGGAGGCTGAAATGAGCTCTGTTCTGCAAAGAAAGGGTTTCACTGGGGTCCTTGGAGAAAACTATCCATCTCAGCCCTTTTGGCTTTACCCAGTTTGGCTTCTTGTTCATCAGCCCTGTCAAGGAGAGGCATCAGATCAGTGAATGCCTTTCTCATGTCTTTCTCTTACCCAGCCTCATCCTCTGGGGGTTGTTCTTGTGCTCAGCAGGGAACAGATTTCATTGCACTGTGTGATGTAAAGGGCTTCCATCTGTTTTTTTATAGTATAAATTCTGGATTCTATGTAATTTACTTTAGCACAGGGTTTAAAATAGATCCATATAGCTTTGCAAGAGATTTCAACTGCTAAGCACCTCTCATGATGTTAGATAGCCACTGAATTTCCACTAGCCAGGTGTCTCAACAAAGTACATCTTGAAATTGCGACATGATGTTTATTTGGCATCTAGTGCTGTGGGAACATGAGTTGTTCAGATTTGGCATTGCCAGTAGAGAACCTGAGGATGCTAAGAAATTGTGTAAACTCATCGTCCTTATAGGTAATCTCCATCGGTTAGTCTTCTGTTTGTCTTCAGATACTGTTAATAGTCCAGGAACAAATATGTCCACCAGCACTCAGCCATAATAACATAAATTTCTCCACTTCACATCTCTGGGGACGGCACAGAAAAAATAATTTAGGGGGAAAAAAAGGCAGGAGATTTCAACACTGGATGTTCAAGAACAGATATAATTTTATTTCTTCAGAATTCTCCATATTCAGAGGAGGGTTATCATAACACCATTTCCATAAGAAAAAAAAATGAATGAAATAAATTCTTTAATCTGTAAATCTGCCAGACAGTATTCCAGATCCTGTGTTGGGATTTTTTCTTCAATATTTAAGATCACAAAATAGCCTGATTTTAAACTTACCTGTAATAAGTAGTACTTAGTTGTCAAAGACAAATTTTCAAAATAACTAAAGCTGTGCAAAGTACCTAAATAAATGGCCAGAAAATCAAGTTTTCGGGATACTGTAAGTTGGGTGACTTTGGAAGTGTGGCCAGTTGTGATCAGAAGTAATTATTATCAGACAGTTGTTTCTTACCCTGTGCAAAACAGTTAAGGACTGTAGTTTCTAATGGTTGGATGACCACCTCCCACTAACCACCTGTGTAGGTAGGAGTGCTGTCAGTTTTCAGCCAACTGAATTGAAACCAATAATCAAAAGGCTTAATTCTTTCCTGTTGTCAGAAACTGGGAGATTGCAGTGCTAAAGGTTGTTTTTATTTAGTGTACAAATACAGAGACATGCTGTATATGGCACCCTAGACTTCCCCATATTGTCCACTTCCTATGGACAAAAGTGTCAGCCTGTGATTACAAGATAAAGGTGGAAAGATCATCTGGACCTACTGAATAGGCTGTTGTGTTGGGTCTGTGTGGCAGGGTTTTGGTAGCAGGGAGCTACAGGGATGGCTTCTGTGAGAGGGTGCCAGAAATCTTCCTTAATATCTGACAGAGCCAATGCCAGCTGGCTCCAAGACAGACCTGCTGCTGGCAGAAGGGGGGGAAAAAAACTTGTGCAATGGCAGCCAGGAGAGAGGACTGAGAATGTTTGAGATAAACATCTCCCCAGACACACAGGTCAGTGAAGAAGGAGTGGGAGAAGGTGCTCCAGGCACTGCAGCAGAGATTCCCCTGCAGTCCATGGTGCAGACCGTGGTGAGGCAGACTGTTCATCTTCAGCCCATGGAAGACCCCATGCCAGAGCAGGTAGATGCCCAAAGGAGGCCATGACCCCATGGGAAGCCCACAGTGAAGCAAGGTCCTGGCAAGACCTGAGATCCCATGGAGAGGAGCACACACTGAAGCACACACTGAAGGTCTTCTGTCAGGACTTGCAATCCCATGGGGAACCCACACTGGAGCAGTCTGTTCCTGAAGCACTTCACCCTGTGGAAAGAAATCCATGCTGCAGCAGTCTGTAAAGAACCACAACCCATGGGAAGGGCACATGTTGGAGAAGTTTGTGGAAGACTGTCTTTCATGGGAGGGACCTCACACCGGAGCAGAGAGTCTGAGGAGTCCTTCCCCTGGCAAGGAAGGAGCATTAAAGACAATGTGCAATAAACTGACCAAAGACCCCATTCCTTGTCCCCTTGTGGCTGGGGGGAAGGAAATAGGGAAGTCATGAGTGCAGTAGTGTCCAGGAAGAAGGGAGGGGTGAGGGGAAGGTGTTTCAATANGGAGCAGTCTGTTCCTGAAGCACTTCACCCTGTGGAAAGAAATCCATGCTGCAGCAGTCTGTAAAGAACCACAACCCATGGGAAGGGCACATGTTGGAGAAGTTTGTGGAAGACTGTCTTTCATGGGAGGGACCTCACACCGGAGCAGAGAGTCTGAGGAGTCCTTCCCCTGGCAAGGAAGGAGCATTAAAGACAATGTGCAATAAACTGACCACAGACCCCATTCCTTGTCCCCTTGTGGCTGGGGGGAAGGAAATAGGGAAGTCATGAGTGCAGTAGTGTCCAGGAAGAAGGGAGGGGTGAGGGGAAGGTGTTTCAATATTTGGTTTTATTTCTCATTATCCTACTCCAACTTTTGATTGGTAAAAAATTAAATTAATTTCCCCAAGTCGAGTCTGTTTTGCCTGTGTTGGTAGCTGGTGAGAAACTCCCTGTCCTTATCTCAACCCCTGATCCTTTCATCATATTTTCTCCCTGCTGTCCAGTTGAGGAGGGGGAGTGATAGAGTGGCTTTGGTGGGCCATCTGGTGTTCACCCAAGCTTAACTGACCACACCTGTGAGGCACAATTTCTGCCTGTTCAGATAGGTGGCTGCTTTTCTTGATCAGAGGTTACGTTTGAGCAATGTAGTTATACCAAGGAAACTGAAGAAATTATTTTAAAATACTGTATAATGTAATCAGGGGAAACTGTACATCAGTGAGTTCACAATAAAATTCCTAAGAAGAATTTTATATAATAAAAATACTATTTATTCAACATGATAATGATAATTTAAAGTAAATAGGGAACAGTGGGTGAATTTCCTCTGACTTCAAAGTGAAAAGCTTGCTAAAATCTTAGCTATAAAATAGTATGCCCAGATATGGGCACTACACTCTAAGCAAATATACATGTCATCTGAATAAAATCTAAAGATGAGAAACAAGAATTACCCAGGATAGAAATAACTTGACATGTTTAGTATAGTGAAGAATGAGAAGAAATGTGGTTACAATTCAAATACTGAAAAAGTTGCTGCAAAAAGGAGTAGAATAATTATTTTGTTTCATGTCCACTGGAACAGGATGAGACGTAACACAGTGGAAAGAGAAGAAGGTAGTTTCATATTAAGAATGTTCAACAGTTTTAGAAAAATTTCCTAAATGTTAGGATAGATATATACTGAGTGAATCCCAGTTGGAAATGGTGAGGAATATATTTATTGCAGATACCTTGGGGTGCAAGCTGCAGATTGAGCAAAACAAAGGGCACGGGGACCTGTGGCACCAGCCAGGTGACCAGACACTCAGACACAGCAGGAGCCACGATCCATGGGAAACCTGGAGGCGAACTGGTGTGTGTGGGGAGACAAATGACTCACTGGAGTGGCCTGCTGCAAGTCTCTGGTGGTAAGAGTGTGACTGCCAGAGTGCTCCTGAATGGTCAGACAGGAAAGTTCCCTTAACAGGAAGGCTGTGAAATATCTGTCTTCTTCACTTGTCAGATTTCTGGCCATTTGGCTGAGATGCAGGTATGAGCTCATCAAGTTTGTCCTTCATCCCTCTCTTCCTTGGACCTTTATCAGGTGACAGCCTCTATCTATTAGGAGTGCAGTGGGCAGGTGGAAATAAAGAAAAAAAAAACCACGCACAGATCTTTACTGCCAAATACTAGGCCAAGCATAAGCAAGGATGACATTTTCTTTCTTTTCTTTATCATTTTTGATGATTTCTATTCCCAGTTTGAAGTGCACTTGAAAAGGACTTTTTTTTTTTTCACTTGCAGTTCATTTTTACCCAACCATGAAGCCTATACAGTTTAGTATTCACTTGTAGAGCATTTAATGAATCTGAAGCTGTGAGTGTAATTGCATGCTCAGACTTTGTGCTAAATGGTCAGAATTGTGCAGTGTTACTCTAAGTCTGTGAGAAATTGATAAGGCTGGTTGAGAAGAACATGAGCTGCACTCCTTGCTTATCTTGCACCTGGCTCCAGCAATAACAATTGAAGGATCCTCTCTAAAAAGAACAGGGATCTGTCCAGGCCATCATGATATGGCTGTATTGAAGCACAGAAGGAGAGAAAAGTGTGGCCAATCTAAGGAGGTCAGTACGCTTTTCTGCATATACTTGTAAACAAGTTTTAACTGCAAACACTTTAACTGCATGGTGCACTTGGTGTTTAGACAGGAGGGTGCCATCAGGTCAAGATGATTTGAGAGCAAGAGAAAGCTGTACACAAGTAAATGGAGAAGCTGATCCAGATGAGGAGGAATGCCAGATGGAGAACGATAGGCAGCACAATGGCTTATCTGAAACATACAGATTCAGTATGATCCTGTTTCCTGTAGGGCTCTTGTGTATAGCACTGAAACAAGTGAGATGACTTAGTGCCAGATTCTTGGACATATTTGTCAGTGCTGCTGTGGAAAGAAACAAACCAGCAGGAAGGTTACAAAGGTCTTTTTGTTGTCCGTCTTCACATGTAATGAGATCATTCCTTCTCCTCTCGATATAATCTGGCAATGGGTATAACGTTGTTTCCTGAAAATATGTGAGTCCTTCTGAATCATTAGTTTTCCTTTTGTCTTCTTTAAAAAGAATAAGTAGGTTCTAAGGCAAAAGATTAAATATTCCTGAGGTGATTGTACTTTCATTTTGGCTCACTGGTCTGTTTCTAAATGTCTTCCGAGTCTTTTCTTTGTTAGTCATGTTAGTTTAAGAGGTGTATGCTGATAGAAGAACCTGGGCATCATAACTACCACTGCCTTCCAGAACTGGGTTTCATTTCTTGTTTTGGTTTTGGTTTTTTGGTTTTTTTCCCTCTCATGTACATTCAGTGATTCCAATGTATCTTTTTATTCATGGTTGTATGGTTTAACCACATTACTATTCTCATACTAAATTCAAAACACAGCATTTATCAGCTGCTAAGAAGAAAATTAACTCTATCCCAGCTGAAAAAAGGACACATGGGGGAAAATATAAAATAATCCTAGAAAAGCAGCTCTTTGAAAGAAGATAGACACATTTGTAATATCAAGAGGAAGCTGGTGGCTTGTACCCCCCCCAATATTTCTAGAAAAAGCAACCTGGATTCAGGCATGTATACCCATAGAAGCACTATATTTCTAGGTTCTTAAACAGATCTTGCCTCCTAAGCACTTACACATTTTCCTGTATACATATGGTAATCTCAAAAATAAAAATATCTTGCCATATGTTCGTTTAAGATCAGAAAGCAAATGTAATATCCAGTGATCAACTGGTAGAATACCCCAATATTAACATGGCGTCATGGTTTAGGAATGGTACCCTCCAATTTAGTGTTCCCACTGGACTCCAAACCACGCTCTGCTCACACCCACCCTCTTTTCCTCTCCCCCTCCCTGCTGCAGTGGATTGGAGCGGAGAATTGGAGGCACAAGGTCAAAGATCATGGGTTGGGATAAGAAAATGAACAGTAACAGCAACAATATTAATAACAAAGGTGTACAAAAGAAAGAGGGTGGAGCTTAACCCAACTGCAGCCAGGCCACCCAAACCACTCCCTGCATCTCAGAACCAGTGTTACCCCACCCCCCCACTGCTCCGTCAACACACTTGCTCAATTGGAAGGAATGCCTGAAGAGAGTCCCTTTGCCCTGCCCCCAGCCATGGCATGAGGTCATATAGAATAACCTCCAGATACTGGCCCTGCCCCCTCCAGTGACTGCAAAATATTAACCCTCTCCTGGACGAGGACACATGGTATGATTTGTCTTTGCATTCCAGTTTCCCTCTTTTCTGCCTCTTGATGTTGCATATTTATAAAAGTGAGCTGTTCATGTTTAAGGATTTTATGTTGGGTTTCAAGTTAATCAGGTCCCATCCGCTAGCATGCCTGTACAGGAGACTGCCAAGGATAACACATTTGCTTCATCTAAAAGACTAGTTTTTTTTTTCTGTGCTTTTCATTTTTATAACTTTGATTAAAGAAGACCTTGAAGTACTTTTAGAACGGGAAACATTATGCAGTTGTCTAGTACCATTTCACTTATGAACACATCGTTCCCGTTCAGAAAGAGAGTTTTCCTTCATTAGAAGTTATGTACTGTGATTATTGGTCTGTGGAAGAATTGTTACACATTTGTTGTAAGATTCATCAGTTGTCTATGATGTTCATACCAATAGCATTACATAATTAGGTATGCCATGATAAAACAGACCCACCCATGCAATAATTATTACCACAGGAATGTGAGACACCTACTGAAAGTCCACTTAGGAACAAGTCTGTTCATGGATGAATATATATATGGTGGTATAATGGTCATAAATATTGCTAGGCCTTCCTTGGTTCAAGTACTTCAAATATACGTTTCATAGGTATATTAACTTGAATTTATTGTGTGCAGGTAAGGTGAGCACAATAGTACATGGGCTTAGAAGTTAATTGACTGACTAAGCTTGGTAGCTTACAAAGTAAGTCTTCTTGAGAAGTCACTAATGAGAGCCTTATTCTAAGTATTTAATACTACCTTGTCATACTGCTGTGGAGGCATGCGGCTGTGGAAGGGATTTGAATATATAACCTTACACTTACAGATGCAATGATGCAATAATGCAATGCAGCTCAGTAGTGTGCAACGCTGCATTAGCAGCCTTTCTTGCCTCTCAAGAGAGAAAATTAGAGAAACGTTCTGTTGAAACTGAACTATTGCGACCAGTGGGATTGCACAACAGGGATGATGTTGTAAAGGGATCCTGAATGGTAAAGGAGTACCTTGACTTAATTAACCACACATTTCTACTGTAATTACTAAATATGCAGAAGTAGAATTATAGGGATATTGGCAAATAAGTCCATTTTATCTGCATTCTATACTCAGCCATAGTTTAGCCACACAGCAAGTAGGAGAAAAATCATTATTTCACACCTCATCATTCAGTGACATGGTTTCCATTCAGTCATCTTCCTCCCCACAATCACTCAGTGTTTATATGAGCTAAGCGGAAGGCTAAACATTCTCCTGTAAGGACTCCACCAGTTTGGTTTTGGCAGACACAGAAGTAATTTCTATGGGCTCAGTGATGATGTCTCCTGACCCTGTCTAATGGACTGCTTCCCTTATGGCTCTCACTTCCTTCTTTCATCGACACTGCACTTCCTGCGTCCAATGGTCCTTCCCAGCCTCTCATTCTCTTTGTGTTTCCGGCAACCGTTTGCCTACAATTTTCTGGCATATAAAGCAATTAGACAAAGGCACCCCCCGCAACTGAAAAACCAAGACAGAAATAATGGAACCAAAAAGATCACTGCTACTATTTTGCTCTACATTTGTCTTTTTTTCTCCTTCATATCTTAGATTTTAAGCATTCCTTATGCTCCATAGTGGAAGTCTTCTTGCACTGTAAAACCTTAAATATGGATCTTACTTTTAATCAGTATAATTCCAGTTTTTATTATTTCCATCTGTCACTTTACTGTAGATGCATGCATGTCACATTCTATCTTGCAACTGAAACTGAAAGAGAAAATAAGGAAGATCTCTGCACTGGTGTTTGGCCACAAAATTTTGCACTTCCAAAAATACAATTAAATCATTAATTAATATAAACAGGGAGGACTGTCGCTTTTCACATGAAAGAAAACCAGTTACTTTAGTTAAATGTCCCAAAGAAATGACCTATTTATTTTGCTGCTGAATAGCAAAAATAGCATTTAATTTGTAAAGTAGAGCAACCCAACTTAGGATGCTCAGGAACTAGAGCATCATTGCTAATTTTCTTAGTGCACAGCACGGCAGCTTCAGTTGAAACCCCCAGTAGCTGACTGTTTTCATCAAGCATAGGCATCTCAGCTTCTGAAGTCCAGCTGCAAATAAACCTCATGGTTTAAAGGAGAAGATCCACATTTTGTCCCACACCATAGTCACATCACAAGCTGCAGATAGGGAACAGATAGGGAACTATAGGGAACACAAGCTGCAGATAGGGAACTTTTGGGAAAGAATGAGGAGTGCGAAAGAACAGCACACTGAAGACATGAAAATTTAGAAGTGAAACATTAATTTATTTACTATTTTATGCAGAGTGGTGGTGTCCCCAGTATAAAGAAAATAGATTTGACGACTACATGCCACACAGAGCCAATAGGCACCAGTGTGTGAGTTGTGCTTGATCTAAAATAAGAAAAGAAGTTTTTGAGTAAGCCTAAAGCTTTCTGAATCACGGATCCCTAGCCTGTTTATTCCTAAAATGTTTTATTGTTAGTGCAAATGTCAGACAACCATGTAAATATCTACGGGCCTGCCTTTTCACTATCCTGATGCTTATGCATAATTAACAGAATTAGAATTATATATTAACAAATCAACATACGGTAAAGTGAGGCATAGGAAATCCTCACCTTCATATATAACTGTTTAGCACTGTTAAATAGTAGAAGAGGGCACATGCAATAGTTGGATATATGAAATAAAATATAGTGCTTTCAATAGCAAGGTTGATGATAAAAATCTTCTGTGCTTGATATTAAACATGTTTTCAGTCTAAACTCAAGGTGACTGTAAAGCAAGGTTTCTTTACAGATGCAATTATTCTTTAGTATATATATCATAAAGAATAGCATATACTCTTTTCTAATGCAGCGGATGGTAATTTGACCAACGGGTGCTGGGAATTTTATCACATCAACTAGAAACCAGGAATAAAATTCTACACTAGAAAAGCTACAAGGTGTGCTCATGTATCATAAAAAGAACTTGCAGTCACAGTGATTTGTATTTTACAGTAAAATTCAGATGCCTGAAGAACTTGGGGCAGTTTATGCTTTTTTGCAGCACAGGAACTGGGGTGAAGGGGCACTAAATCCGGGACTTCGCAAATTTGCTTTTAGCACTATGGCAGTGAATCTACCTCAAAACTTGCTTCCTAGCATGGTTTCTCATCAGCTGCCCCTTAACACACTGACTTCCCAGACAGTAGAAAAGATTATACTAGAGTGGCAAATCTAGTACCAGAAATTCAGCTTGACATGTAGGGATTTTAACAAAACAATTAAAAAATTCGTTATCACTGCACAGTTTGATAGTAATGGAAAAAGCTCAGAACTGGTTTCTTTTGTGCATGCAAGAGACACAAGTTTAATGCCTAGAGTAGAATGAAATTCAAGAAGATCAAAAGTGGATATATTTTTATTTGAGATATCTTTGAATATGTAATCATGGAATAACAGATTGGTTTGCATTGGAAGAGACTTTAAAAGACCATCTAGTTCCCTCAA
The DNA here is from genome assembly GCA_013397135.1 of Pachyramphus minor. Classification (NCBI taxonomy): domain Eukaryota; kingdom Metazoa; phylum Chordata; class Aves; order Passeriformes; family Tyrannidae; genus Pachyramphus; species Pachyramphus minor. Next base: position 23,255 of record VYXB01010745.1, on the reverse strand, counting down.
TAAGCAGGGAATCTTTCAACCAGATCAGGCTGCTCAGGGCCCAATCTAATCTGACCTTGAACATTTCAAAGGATAGGGCAATCTACCACATCTCTGGGCAACCTGTTCCAGTGTTTCACCACCCTCACTGTAAAAAAATGATTCCATATAACTAATTTAAATAGACCCTCCTTTAGTTTAAAACCATTACCCCTTGTCCTATCACAACAGGCCCTGCTAAAAAGTCTGTCTCCATCTTTCCTATAGGCTTCCCTTAGGTAATGGAAGGTTGCAATATGGTCCTCCTGAAGCCTTCTCTTCTCCAAACTGAACAAACAGAACTCTCTCAGTCTCCTCACCTGTAAGTAACTATAACAAGACTGATGTCTGTCTCAACATACCAGCAGCCATAATGCTGCAGAAATATAGTTGCTTTGCAGAGTTTTACTATGATTAGTAATTGGTAGTGTTGTGTTAGTGATTAGCTCAATCCTGTTGCAGTTGAACACTTGAGAGGTATGAAAACCTCGAGTAAAACTGCACTTTGGGTACCCCTGATTGGCTGAAGACGTCACATCCATGTATAAATATTTATCCTTGTAATTCTATACTTTTTGTCCTAGTTTCTCTACTCAGTCGGCATGAGCCAGTTGCAAATTATCAGAACATCTGGATCTCAACAAGTCTCTGTAAACACATTCTGTTTTATGGAACCATACTTTACCCATTGGCATTACTAATGCTACTGAAAGAAGGAAAATACAGTCATGATTTTAGAGAGCAACTCCACTGCCTGAGGGTGATACACTCAACGGGCACTTTCTGATCTCGGTCTCCACCAAGAAAATCAGAACTGGGGCAGGGATGGTCCATAATGCCATTTCTCATCACGGCAGGCTCTTGGCTTGCCCTGGCCGTGGTTCAGCAAGGGGGACAAACAGCAGACTGGCAGGATGAGCAGTGTGTACAGGGAGCCATCCCCAGGGACAGCTGGAGCCAGGACCCATGGCACCTGGCCCACACTGCCCCTGTATGCCCAGCACCTTCCTACAGACACTGGCTGCGCCTCTCCTGCCTCAGCCCATCCTTGGTCCTGCTGTTTGCCCTGCTTGCAGCCTGTTTTCTAGGTACTCTCCCCTCCCCACTGTGCTCCAAACTCTCTGGAGGTGCCTCATGCCCTGAGCCCTGTTGCCAGGCAACGCAGCATTGCTCACGCATTGCCAGGGCACAGCCGCCATGGCCGCGGGTTCCTGGGGTGCCATCCCTAGGCTGGAGGCCCTGAGCCCAGGCCACGTTCCCTGCTTTGCCCTACACAGTTACGGGACTACTGGCCACTCCACAACTCTGAAAAACAGGATGAGAATATCTTGTTGATATTTCTGTTCACTAAAAGCAGAATCCAGGCATTCAGGCGGTCTGCACAACTGCCCATCATGCGCCTCACCACAGTCACAGTTCAGCCAATGGGCAAACATGGTTTGTTTTACTTCTATATATGACATATGTTGATAGTAGTTTTCTCTGAAGGTGCCTGAGGGATTTGAAGAGCATTTGTGCATGTGCGTGTGCGTGCACGTGCATATGCGCGGGTGGAGAAAATCCATCATGCAGGGATCATCTTAAGTGGGAAATAAATTGCCTAAAGCGTTCCATTTCCTATTCTAGGGAAACCACTCCTTCCATTCTAACACTGAACTAGCAAGTAAGTAGTAAGTAAAACCATGGTGCTAATTCTTGGCAAGCAGCAGGATGGTATAGGGGAAAACCTAAACCCTTCTAGCAAATGGGGCATTGCTTCTGAGTAATTTGAAGAAGCTCCTTTGAAATTAGACAGAGCAAGGCCACTAAAAAGAGGGAAAAAAGCCCTGCAAAGCACCTGAAACAACACAAACCTATGACCTCTTTGCAACATGTATGTGGTTTTCCTGGATAAACAGCATCACCTCCTTTTCAGTGTTACTGTGACATAATTCCAGTTCTCACAGTTTTGATGGATATATATATAAAACAATCTTGGTTTTCTGGTGTTGCTCCAGTGCTGTAGCTTACAGGTTTGCCAGCAGGTAGCTATGTAGGTCTTTGCTGGTTTTCCTGTTGGTTTTGCTGTTGGGTCACCAAAATTGTGAATGAACCTTCTATTTTCCCCTTAGGAAAAAGAGCTTGCAAAGCTAAAAGTGTGTCCCTTCATAAAGTGTGTCTCTATCATAATGAAGAAACTGAATATGATGAGATAATGTTTTGATTTGAAGTTTTCTAAGTTGTTTGGTTCCTTTTGAAACAAATGAGGTAGATTTGAAAAGATGGTTTTGTTAAGGGTTTGACTTACATGATGGTCTATGTCAAGAAGACATTAAAATTCCAACTTGTAAGATTATAGCAGAATAACACAAACAAAACAAGAACCTGTGGCAGCTTGTGTTAAAAAGAACTAATGCTTCACCACTTTTATCAAAAGGCAAAGAATAAAGAAAAATATATGATTTATTACACAACAAGATCTTTGGGTTCTTCTTGGTTTGAGATGGAGGTGGAAAAGTGGTGTTTTAATTTTTGTTTTTACTTCTCACTACCCAAATCTATTTTAAATTAATCTTACCCAAGTCAAGTCTGTGTTCTCCGTGGGAGTAACTGGTAGATGATGTCACAGTCTATCTTGACTATCCTAAGCTTGTCCACCCTATTTTTTCCAACTGATCCTGTTGAAGAGGGGAAGTGAGAGAGCAGCTGGGTCGGCATCTACTGTTAAACAAGGCTAAGTCACCAGTCTTAGTGTTTTAGTGTCCAAGATGGGGCTGAAAGAATTAGAGATGATGACAGTAACTGGGAGAGGGGATGCACAAAACTTGAACTGAACATTGCCAGTGACTGAAATAATTTGAGGGAGCTTTGATACTGGTGTGTGGTGGATATTTATTGTGTGTATTTATTGTTCACCTTTGCCAACACCTGTTGGCAACAAGTGATGGCGTTACTTTGATTTTGATGTGTGTCATGGTTTAGGAATGGTACTCCCCAATTTAGTGCCCTCACCAAGATTCCCCAAACCACGCATCCTCTCTCGGTCACTCATATCCCCCCTCCCCTTCCCACTGTGGCACACTGGAGATGAGAACTGGAGGCACAAAAGGCAGAGATCACGTGTTGAGATAAGAAAAATTTACTGGAAACAGCAATGAGATAAGAAAATGAACAGTAACAGCAAAAATACTGATGACAAAGGGTACAAGAAAAGAAAGGCACACACAGAAAAAAGACCCCAACCAACAATAACAGACAATACTGGATGGCTCCCTCCACCACATTTCCTCAGTTGAAAGGAACCCTTTCTCCCCCTTCCCCTGGCAGTGACGTGAGGTGGTATAGAATAATCTGTGGGTCCTAGCCCTTCCCTAGCTCCTGAAAAAAGTTAATCCTGTCCTGGCTGGAACCAGGACAATGTGGGGAATTTTTTGTTGATGTTGTAAGTGAAGTTTGTGGAGAATGTGTGATTAATGTATATTTTAATGACAAAAATGTCTGCCATTTCAGGTCCCTGTATCATAGAAAATGTCTCTGTGAGAGGGCTCTGCTACAGTGGTAGAGGGATAAGATTGCTTCTATATGTACGTTAGCCCGCTAGCCAAATTCTGAGTAGGTTTTCTCACCAGTGGCTCCCTTCCTTCCTTCTTATAAAGCCTCCTTTCTCACTTGCCCATGTACACCAATATCTGGAGAAATCATCTAAAATTATTCTGCTAAATCATGGAAATTAAATGGATTATTAAGTAAGATAGTGGTAACTGTCAAAGGGTAGTGCTGACTTCTCCATTTGTTGATGACTTTAATCAGGATCAGTAAATATGTGTTTTGGTTAGATACCTGCCTCAGTGTTGGAAGAACTGATGGATATTATCTAAACTGTATTTATACAAGAGATATTTGTTTACCACATAATCAAACTCTACAGGACAAAGTAATGAAAAAGTACTGGCAAAAAATACCAGATGACACCTTCAATTAGGAAAAAGCTTTAAAGCAAGACACTGACTTCTACAAAAAAAAAAAAAAAAAGGCCAACTTAACACTGACAAAACCTAAAACTTTTTTTTGTTTTAGAACTATGATTGCTTTTTTAGGTTTGGCAAAAATATAGTAAGGTTTAAGTTGTCCTTCATATTTGTTCTAAGTCATTGTGGAAACATTTCAACCCAAGCAGAAAATATAGCAATAATAAACCAACAATTATAAATAAATAAATCCAAACAAACACTTGTTTTACATTCCAGATTTTTTCTGTCAGGCAATTTTTTATTCACTACGTCTCCAGCAAGTCTGTAGAAGGTTGATCATTCTGTGTTTTAGGGAAAAAAAAGACAGACCTTTCAAAATAAAACAGAGGACATCATGAGGTATTCTTAAGTCGCAGTTACTATGTAATTAACATAATCTTGAAAAAGTTCACTGTTGCTAAGTCCAAGTATTTTACCTTTTTAAGCTGTTATTAAACCACACTGCATCTGATTCTTGACTAGTAGTTTCCTCCAGATACACATAATTTATTGAGAAATTTGGTATCTCTATTACCGCTTGAATTCAGTAACGCATGACTCTTCCACTTTCTAAAAAGACCTAAAGGAGGTATTACACTGCAAAACACTAAGGTTAGAGCTGAGAAAAAGAAACTGAGAGAAAAATTATTTGCCCTGAGAGTAAGCCTTTTTAGCAGTATAGAAAATTTTCTTTTAAAGAAAGTATTTCTGTTGCTAAACATTCAGGAAGGTGAATTTTTTAAATTTACTTAAAATAAGTCAGTAACCTGAATAGATAGAAATCCAACCACATATTTCAGAAGATCTGCATAATTTAATTCCTGAAAACTTTCCATATTCATTCACATTCCAGACATGTTCGGACAGATTTCTTCAAAGAGGTCAAAACACATTCGCAAGGAGGAAAAGTATAAAATATTTGCATTTCTTTATCAGATTCTAAAAATACTTAAATATATTAGATAAAAATATTAGATAAAAATTATTGAGACATATGTTCATAAAACTGTGTAATCTGGAGATCAAGAACCCTGCATCTAAGAAGTATTGTGGGGGTTCAAACCAAGCACTAATTTCTCAACCTGTACTGTAACAACAATTCTATTTTACATTGTATTAAAAAAACCTTGTATAAAAAAGGATTTTTAAAAATTTTCTGGTTTAATTCACCAGAAAGTTATCATGCAACTCCTTTACCAGTTACATTTTAAGCCTTCAAAGTGAAATTCTTGAAGACCCAAATCATAGATTTATAGAGATGTTAAGGTTGGAAAGGATCTCTAAGATCAAGTCCAACTATTAATCTAACACTGCTAAATCACAGACTATGTTGTCAGATGGAGATTTTTTTTTCCCTCACCAGAAATATTTCTGTTAGAGAAATTACTTTTTGGTATTATGGTGTCTCTCTTGCCCTGAGTAGGAATTGTTTATAATCAGAGAAATTGTAATAATTCCATCCTATTGTGCTATTAATATGCAAGAAATACTTACTTATCTAGTGATTTACCAAAAAACAATTAATGTAAATTTTAGTAACTTCAAAGTGTCATGCATTTAGCAAGGTGATTTCTTTAAATACACACTTTCCAGTAATTATTTAAAAATAAAATGTACCAATAAAAAACTACTTTTCTTTTTTGTTCCTCTTTCTTCATGGTTTTGTTTTCATTAACAGTCAGTAGTTGTCTTTATATAAAAAGTACATTTTTATACTGAGAACTGTACCTCTTTTGTGCATCACTTTCCTTTTTCCCTTTCATTATTCCATCTTGTGACTCTGCAATGTCTCCATTAGCAATTATTAAATCATGTAGGGAGAGTTAATCTTTGGGAAATATTCATGGTGTTAAGTATCATACTTCTAATACAATTTGACATACAGAGAGAAGGACTATGTAATCAGCTTTCTAGTGATATGTCATTTATAGGTTAGGAGCTGTCCTATAACAGTACCTGGAAATAAGAAAATGAAATGTTGTATGCAGACTTGAAGCCTTAAGTTCATTGGAGAACTGAGAACCCCTCTGCTTCCCCCCACAAGGAAGCTGTAGACTGTGATGAGGTCTCCCCTTAGTTCCCTGAGGAACCCCACTAGTGACTGGCCACTAGCCTGATGTAACCCCATTTACTGCATTCCCTTAGCACCTGTAATCACAGTCTACACAGTAATCATTAAATTTGAAGGTGATTTGGTGATCAACAACACAATAATCACAATCAGCAACATCCCATCTCTTCTAGTGGTAGTTGATGGATCCTGGTCCAATTAGTTGCTGATTAAACTGTGTCCTTCCAGCAAATGGAGACAGATACTAGACCTGACAAATAGGACTTCTGAGGCACTCAGATTTTCATTAATACCTTTTCTTCAGATTTTCGTAATGTTTCATTTCTTGGTGCATTTCTGTATTTTCTATTTGTGAGGAAAAAAATCATTCTACTGGCACCAAATTCATACCTTAATGCAGTCTTAACAAACTGTGTATTTTTTAGGTAGATAAACCCTTCTTAACTCTCCCTTTAAGTGCATGAATTGCACTGCATTGAACAAAACTACATTTTTGTAATGGCTTCCATACTAAGGTAAGTTTGGAATAACGCCAATTGTTATTCAAAGGCTGTACTAAAACACAGTCTTCTGGAAACCTGCATCTTTTAGACACAAAGCATTCAATCATGATTGACTCCCAAAGGATATATATGCATGAAATCTGCAAAAGTGCTCACCAGCAGTGAAATTTCAAGTTAAACAACAGACGTGGCTAGGAACTTGCCACTTCTGCATAGTTCTAGCCTTTTCCTTCTGAAATGCCTTGTCCTCTGCTGTACACAAAACCTCAGAAGACTCAACTTCAAATTTAAGTATCCCTTTTTCTAAGAGAGTATTGCACTGTAGCTCGACAACGCTAACTGTGAAAGTTTAAGACATTATGGTTGCAGGTTTTTGCCACACTTGCTCTTAGAAATTGTCCTACCTCTAGCAAAGACAGCTAAGCAAGATGCATGTTCCCATTTCAGCAGTTCAAGTTCCAGGCTAGTGCCACTTTTTAAAGCACTGTTGCAGATGTGTGTGCACAGATTTATGAGCACATGTATACATTTACTTCTTCCATCTTGGCTGTGCAATGGAAGCATGTAGCAGGGAGGTCAGGCAAACCACTGGGAATGGCAGCAACCTAAACCACTGCCCCTCATTCTCTTGAGGAATACATTCAGTGCAGGTAGCTCAGTGTGCAGTTGCAGTGCCAGCTGGAGATTGAGCTCTGGGTGGCGGGAAATGGCCAGAACCCCAGGCAAGAGGCCATGAACTGGTATTGACCCTTTGCATAACAAAGGGCCTGAGATACCTGTGGCACCAGCCAGGTGACTGGACACTCAGAGACAGCAGGGATCAATGATTCATCTGGAAGACCCCAGGCTATCGTGCACACAGACTGTGAGGGCATAAAAGCCCATGTCCCTCCTCAGAGGCACCTACTTGAGCTGTTATTCTGTTGTTGCACCGTGATTGAACTGTATTAAGAATCCAGATGTCTGAAACTCTGCTCTGCGAAACCTGCGGTCAAACCAATACGGAAACCTTGTGTGACTATGTGAGTGCGGTGAGTGTAGGGAGTCAAGTGGGGCACCTGTTGGCTCATTGGAGCCACTTGCTGTGAAAGGGCTTTGGTCCTAGCTCAGGTGATGCGANCCCCAGGCAAGAGGCCATGAACTGGTATTGACCCTTTGCATAACAAAGGGCCTGAGATACCTGTGGCACCAGCCAGGTGACTGGACACTCAGAGACAGCAGGGATCAATGATTCATCTGGAAGACCCCAGGCTATCGTGCACACAGACTGTGAGGGCATAAAAGCCCATGTCCCTCCTCAGAGGCACCTACTTGAGCTGTTATTCTGTTGTTGCACCGTGATTGAACTGTATTAAGGATCCAGATGTCTGAGACCCTGCTCTGCGAAACCTGCAGTCAAACCAATACGGAAACCTTGTGTGACTATGTGAGTGTGGTGAGTGTAGGGAGTCAAGTGGGGCACCTGTTGGCTCACTGGAGCCACTTGCTGTGAAAGGGCTTTGGTCCTAGCTCAGGTGATGCGAGTGACTGCCACAGTGGCTCCTGCCTGGTCAGACAGGAAAGTTTCCATAACCGATCCACCAAGCACATCTGACAAAACTCTTACAGTGGCTGTGTCATAAGTACTGTTTCATGACATGCAGACACAAAGCTGACCTGTTGGTCAGCCTGGTCCGTACATGACAGAAAGAAACTTCTTTCATATTTAGCTTACTCTTGAAAAAAATAAATCAAAATACCATTTTTCACTCAGTGGGAAGAATGTGAACTTTATTTGCCTTAACAAGGAGGGAATGGGACTCTCCATTACTGAGCTAGTAGGTACATGACTCTAACACTAGATTAACACAGGCATTACACGAGCATTTCTGGCAAAAAATCAACATGTGTCCTTCTATGCTCTTGTGCCTTCTCATGTACCTGCTCTGTGTGCTAGACCTGACCCATGCCTCATGGGACAGACAAGCTGTTGGCAATGGTCATTTCTGCCTTTGGCTGTGGTACAAAGGGCACCAAGTTCTGGCTCAGATCTAAGCAGGTTCTGTGGTTTTCTACCCTCCCACTCCCCACCCCCGAGGCCCTGAAGGTGGGTGAGAAATGGCCACTTGTGGCTGATCTGCAGCTCACCCAGGATAACCCCGTGTGCCTCAGATCCATTTAAAGGGCAGCCAACAGGCTGAGTGGTTTCCTTCCACTCCTGAACCCCAAAGCTGGTTATAAAACAATGTCAAACATCTGTGCTTTGGCCAGGCACAGCCATAATGCAGAAGTGGGACAAGACAGGCAGTAAGGGACTAGCAGCAAGTAATTCACGACTCTGACAATGCAGTCGAGCGGATCTCAAGCAGGCTTTCGAAGGTGTCAGAGGCCGCAAAGCCTCGCACCACACAGCTGCTGTGGCGGGAAGCTACAGGAGAGCAGGAAGGGCGGGAAGGGCAGAAGGGAGGGCGGGCTGTTCCCGGCACCGCCCCTCGCGCCCGCCCCTCGCGCCCCCTGGCGGCCGCAACCTCAGCACGCCCCGGCGTCTCACTGCGCCTGATAGTCCACCGGCATCCGCCAAGGGGCGGGGCCAACGCCTCATTTAAATATCCCGGGGCTCATTTGCATGCCGCCAAGATGGCCGGCTCTGTGATTGGCTGGCTCCGAGGTAGCCCCCCATTGCCGGTTCCTGTGCACACGGAGGGGGCGGGGCCAGCCAGGAGAGGGGAGGGGACACGGGGCTCATTTGCATAGCGGCCCGGCGCGTGCGACGCGGGAGGCGGCGTTGGCGCCCGGAGCGGGTTCCGAGTTTGAATCCACGGCGGCAGCGGGCAGACGGGAGCGGCGGCGGCGGCCGCTGGGCGCTGGGGCAGGAGCTGCCGCGGGACGCGAGGGCGCAGGTATCGCGAGGACGCGCCCAGGGCGCGGGGGCCGGGCAGGGCAGGGCAGGGCACGGCAGCTGCAGCGCTCGCTGCCCCGCGGCGCGGCGGCGGCAGCAGCAGCAGTGCGCGTGCGCCGCGGGGCTGCAGCCCTGTACACGCGCCTGCATGGGAGCACGTGACCCGGCTCCAGTGCAGCAGCAGCTGCGCGCATGCGCATTGACGTTTCTCTCTCGCGCGCGGTGGCGGCGGTGGCGCGAGCACAGGTGGGTCCGGCGGGGGCGCGCACCGGGTACCTACGGCACGGGGCATGCGCTTGGGCGCGATCTGCGTCGCGCGGCCCGGGTGAGGCGAGATGTTGGCGTGTGTTTGGGTGGGACAGGGGTGCGCCCAGCGCTTCGACAGCCTTTCCTCGCTCCCTGTCGGAGTTGGGGTGGCGTGGCCTCGGTGGTGCCATGTGGCACCAAGGAATCCCTGCACCGCCATGGCGGGCACGGGGTGTCGCAGCACGTGGGTTGTGGAAGCAACGAGGGGAAACCGTTGGTGGTGTTCCTACAATGATGGGCTGCCGCGCCCAGTTCTTGTGGCATACGGGCACACTCGTTCACTGGAAGCTTGAGCGTTTCGATGGGAGAACAAACAGAAGGCCCAGTTGGGCCTCATTCGCGTGATGTCACCAGTAAACAAGGCCCAAGCAGCTCATCGAGGTGTGGTGGCCACCCACATCAAACAGCATGGTGACACCAAACAGTTTGAGCCGTGTGTTTGTGTAAAGAAGGTACATTTGAACCGCTAATTTTCTTCAATTGTAAACACTGAAAATACTGAAACTCTTGATGGTTTATAGTTTCGCACTTTGAATTTCGGGGGCTGTTAGAGGTGTAGCTCTGTCCTCGAGTGGTTTGTTCTTTTAGCAGATGCATCTTTCTGTTACTGGATCTCCTGATCTTTGACAAATATCTGGTGAAAGATGTTTTGTTGTTTAACAGTAATCTTGAAATAAATTTATGTAATGTGATGTTACTGTGGCCCTTAACGCATATAGACTTGCTGGAAAAATTGGAATTGTTTGCATAAAATCAAGGGGTGAACTGCTCTGCTGTTTTAGAGAGCAGTCAATGAGCTTGAAACTGCAGCCTCCATGCAGTCACAGGAAAATGACACTTTTACATCTAGGCAGCTTATCTGGTGTGCTAATCGGTGGAAGTGAGAGCATATTAACAGATATGTTTGTTCAATATCCCAAGTTATCCATGCAAATGCAATATTATTATGAATAACTATATTGGATTTTGCATCTGCCAGACCAGGATATTCTACAAGCATGCTGTTTGTCTCTCTTTTGCAAGTTAAGATGTATTTTAGGCCGTTAACTGATACACTAGTTTGATATATTTGCACTTACCACAGTTACAAATGTTTACTTTATATGTAGGTTTTTAAAAATGAAAGTATGAAGAATGTACTTAACATCTGCTTAAATGTGCAATTAATAAGTTAAATATGAACTCTGTTCACAAACCTCAAATATCAGTGTAAGAAATAAGTGTGTTTTTCTTATTGGATACTGGGTTTTTCAGTCCTACAGGAAGGTATGAAGGAGAGTATTTCTTCAGATATTAAGAATGCCTTGTAGGCGAAAAAAAAACAAACACAAAACCAGTGCCATTTGATATGTCATATTGGGTAGGTAATTTCTTGGTTTGAGATCTAAGAAACAGGTCTAATTGTTGTCAGGCCAATCATAAAATCAATTCACTAACGACTGCATGAGAATTTGTGCAGTTCATAAATCGTGGCAACTGTATCCACCACTTATTCCTCAAGCATGGCAGTTAAATTTTTTTTTTTGCACTTTTAAAATTAAAAAAAAAAAAAATACTATTTTTCTGTTGCAGAAGTACCAAGTCCAGTTCATATGTACATATAAGCTAGAAAGGAACTGTACTAAGAATTTCAGATTATCATTATGTTCTTAGTTTAGAAAAGTTAGTATACGTTGCTTGGAGTAAAAAGCTTTTGATTAGCTGCAACCTTGCTGCCAAATGTAGCAGTGGTAAACTGATGTTTTCTGTGATAATGTGGAACAGTGTTGTATTTTTCTGCATCAGTTAATTTAGCAAGAGTGTCTTGGATGTTGCATACGTTTGAAACCAGTCGTACCAGAATTGATTCATAGAAGGATACAATAATTATTATATGCATTAATTTAAATATTCATTTTGATGCTTTCATTGCAAGAACTCTTCTTATTTCCTATCCATTACAAAGTTCCAGAAGATGCTGATTCCAGTAGATACAAATGCATGCTGTACTTTGTCATGTTTCCTGATACCTCCTGCTTTGGCTTGTGTTGGTGTGCTCATTTCACATATTTAGAAGATAAACATTAAGTCTAGTATATTAGTTTTTCTGTAAAGAAAAACTACTAATGTTTCCATTTGGGACATTAAAGACAACAGGCAAATGCTTTCCTACCAGCATGAGAGGTGATTTCGCCAGCAAAGAGACTCAATGCCCTATGGATAAAAATAGCTTAAATACTGATTTCAGAGTATCTGGTACAAACAGTTTACATGTTAAACAAATTTTAAAATCCTATTATTGTTAGCAGTTATTAGTGGATTCTTAGTAACTAAATCATAATTTTCATTGTGTTTTTGCATTTTTTTCTGTTAAAAACCATAAATATTTCCACAGTGAAAAGTAGTGGACTAAATCAGATACTCTTATTTTCTTTTCAAAACAAGAAAAAAACCCCACATTTCTACCATCTGGATGGCTTTAATAGTATAATAATTTATTAGATTTATCTAGACTTAATTGTCAGAAACTATATGTTTGCCAAAAATCAAGTTTATTCATAAAATGTAAAGAGTAAGGCCAAAAGATACTTTACCACTATGTTGCTGTTACTTAATAGTTTCAAGCGGAATGCGTTTTTTCTCCATTTGCTCTCTGTTTGGTGTTTTTCCATATTGTGATCATTGATTGTCCGTTGCTCTGTCCTTGATAATTCTTGACTTGTTGGTTTTCAATAAATATATGGAGTCGTAAGTATTAATTAATTCCTGCAAATTTTATGAGAACAGCAGGGGTGAGGAGTCAGTAAGGGAACTTGGCAGTTACATGTTGTTTTGGGGGGATAACTTACTGTCAGTCAGGACATAGGTACTCTCTGTCACATCAGCAGGCAGCCTCAGACTGCCCCGTGTGGCAAGGCACCAGTGACAACCTGAGTAAAAAGTGGCAAGACAACATTTATAAATTTGTAGGAAATGTGGATTTGTTAGTTCCATTGTTTAGTACCACTTACTAAAAAAAGTAGATATATATATAAAAAAAAGTACCACTTACTTAAAAAGTATATTTTTTAAAACTGCCATTATACTTAACTAAAAACTGGACTTACAAATTAATAGCTCTTATTTTTTTCCATGAACAAACATCAAATCACCTGATGTCTTAGTAAATTTTTTTGAATAATGTATTTTCTGAAATATTTAGGTAAATTAATAGAGCTAGTTTGCTGTGTGTAACTTGGTTTTTTTTTTTTTAATACAGGAAAAATATTTTTGCCTTCTAGATCCAATTTCTGAAAATGCTCTTAAGTAAATTCACATATTTAATACATTAGTACAATTATATGACTATGGATATGTCAAGTAGCTGTTAAAATAAGTTGTGTGCTTGCTCGGTTATTTTGTGCTGTTCTAAGCATTATCCTTCATTTTGGTTTTGTTTAAAGAGATGTAAAAAAAAAAAGTGTTTAGGCACATGAATGTATCTAATTGCTGACTTCAGTTAGTACACTGAAAATTGCCTTCACTGGTCCTCCTATCAAGTGGCTTCAAATGATGAGAAGTCCTCAAATCTTGTGTTCTTTAGTATTCCTTGTCTCATGATCATCATGGACTCTTATTTTCCACCAGTACTTTAGGTAGTTTTTGTGAAGTTCTTGCAGTTCTAAGTGAGAGCTGAGATGTTTCTTGAAATCAGCCCACTGGCTTGTATGGATAAAGGAGGATTTCAGTGGATAGTCTTTTGAGACTTCAGATGCATTCAAACAGTAGTCTCTCCTTACTGAACTTCATCAGTCTAAGAACTGTATTGTCCACTTAATGTCCACTAACATACCAAAAACCCAACAAAACAAAAGAGATCAATAAAAGAGGGTAAATGAGAAAGGTGGATAAGATATGGTTTGTACACAACGATTTGTGGATGATACGTAACATACTTGTTTCTAAGCATATAATTTGAGCAAAGGAAAATATTCATGCTTTGGCTGCTTCTCTCCTGCCTTTTTAATGTGAAATGACAGAAAACCCTGTCTTACACAGGGCAACAGAGAAATGACAGGGTACCATTCTCTAAAGTTTCTTGTTTGATGTTCATGAGAAGTTTGAAAAATGGAAGCCGTGTTTTAAAATTTAACTTATGACTAGAATAATTGAATTTACTGAGATGATACTGCAGTGTGTTGGCATGCCATCAAAAGAAGGCAGAATTAAGGTTGTTCGGAGTGTTTAAGAGAAATCGAAACATAACATGCGAAGTTTAAATTCCATCCTCAAATCTTTCTAAAATGCCCGTTTTTCTTGCGTTTTTGACTTCTTAAGACCCTATATACGTGCCATGCTAAGTAACAATAAGAAATTGTAGTCCTGCACTAATACAGGAATTCCACATTAGTATATGTTCACTCTATTACTTCCTGGACCAAAGCATTTTCAGAAGAGTTACTTCATTCCTAATCTTGTGTTTAAACATCAGGTTTTATTTTAAAATTGGTTTAATATTTTTAACATACTAATGCATCTCTGTCTACTAATGAAAGTATATGGAGGTGAACTCTTGAGTAAATGCACATGGTTTCTTAATATTCAGGAAGATTTCAAGGTTTTTCTGCAGCTGTGTGTCTGTACTAAGATACATGCCTCCGATGTTCATGAAGCTTTCTAACAAGACAGATGTTTATAGCAAGTAGAGTGCAACAGTGGTTCTTGTTTTCTTGGCTCAGTGAAAGTGTTCTCTGAAATATTTTGCCAAGTAGTTCTGCCCATTCAAAATCCAGATTAGAACCTCCCTAGGTTTTTGGTGATATTCCTGAAATTCTAGGACTGGAGGTCAGAATTCACCTTTTGATGTAGGAGTTTTGTAGGTGTACTAAACATGGAATTTTTTTCTATTTAAAACATTGCTAGTGTGGAAATCAAAATATGTATTTGTCATACACATGGAATATTAAGTTTGAATTTTGAAAAGTTAAAAGTTACTGTAAGTTCCTATCAGCTGAAGTTATGTTATGTACGAGGTTCAGAGTAAGCAACATGGGGTTATAACGGGCTAATGGAAAATGTTTCTTCTGAATTTGTTGTAAACTTAATTTTTGATTAAGCAATAGGTCTTACTGAAGAAAAGCTTAAGTGCAATAAGTAATTTTGAATTAATTGAGATGAGTTTGTTCTCCAGTGCACACAATCTTGTTTTTTGAGAGATCTGTCTTTTGGGCATTTGAACATCAAGTATATTTTAATTTAGTTTTCTAAATCTGAACAGTACTGTCAGACACAATAATAACCAATGTAGCCGCCTCTTATGTGGCAAGTGCTCTTTCTTGTAGTGCAAGTCATGCTAATACAAGGCCAAAAAGAAAAGCCAGATGGTGTATTTTACCGTTTATAAACTTTGAAGTACTAACTCTGGTGTTGATGAGTGCATCAGACAACTACTGCTAGCATGATTAATCAGTCCTGAAATAACCATCTACAACAGACATGCCCAGTTCATAAGTTTAAACAGTTTCATAAAAGAAGTGGTTGCAGGGCATGTTTTCCTAGTTTTTTGTGAGGGAGTGGATTACCACGTTGGGCTAATTTTGGATCACAAAGACAATTTTTTGGTAGAAGGTTAGGTATAATTCAACATCAATTTCCTTCAGAATCACCCCATGTGCTCTTGCAGTTATTTTAAAATAGACATATTTGGGTTTAGTAGAGAAGAAATGAGGCAGATATAGAGGAGCTCCATCCAGAAGTGATCCCCTGTGTCTGGACAAGAGCACATGATTGGTGTCAATGAACAGATTTAGAACAGAACCTGTATTGTGTTTAATTCTCTTTGTGTTAAAATTGTGTTTGTTTGACAACTCCTTTGTCACCCTTATAGCTTCTCAAACCCGTTCTTCAGGAACTATTCTTTTGCAACAAGACTCCAGCAAAATTCCTGAAGAGATTCTAGATATGACTGTTCTTTGAAAAACTTACAT
Source organism: Pachyramphus minor (assembly GCA_013397135.1). NCBI lineage: Eukaryota > Metazoa > Chordata > Aves > Passeriformes > Tyrannidae > Pachyramphus > Pachyramphus minor. Next base: position 7,545 of record VYXB01010745.1, on the reverse strand, counting down.
AACATGTTGAGTCATTCATGAAGAATTTAATACTTGATTTCTGCAGGCATTGAAGTTCTGGAATGTTCTTGGTGGGTTTTGCTAGCTTTCTTACAAAGTGAACTTGCTTTTTTCTTCCCCAAGTAAAACTGTTTTATTGGGCAACTAATATTACAGAATATTTCAAAGTAGGTCAGGCTGTAAGAAGGTATAGATCAGTTTCTTAAGCACTTCCTTCTTGTTTTAACACTGAAATGAGCCTGCTCTTGAAAACTATTCCCTAATGTTTGTTAATTCTGTGCATGATCTGGCTCTGTAACTTTGAGTGTCACTATATGAGGTGGATTCTGCGCCTTGGAGTTGGGAGGGATTTGAAGTACACGTTGCAAATGGACGATCACAGACCTAGGAGGGCTGCTTCTGGATGGTTTTTGGTTTATTTTAGTTTTCTCTTTACCAGTGGTGCTCTGAGTAGCTGCAGTGTTGCAGCTGTGCATTAATCACTTCCTGCCTGTCAAAGAAACCATTCCTCTGCCTACCCACACACACACAACACCCGTCTGTGCAGTTTGCTGCAGTGTGGTAAAGAGGGAGGTGCTTTGCTGTGTAAATGTTTTATTCACTGCAGAGTTGCCACCGAGTGGCTGGTCTTGAGTGTACATTGCAGCCATCTTAGTTTCATTTTCAGTGGAGCTGAGACAGTGCAGTTTCAGAATGCCTGACAAAGTGTCTTCACTGCAGCAGTTTAACTTGGCTGCATGCAAATGAGCAGAGCTGGTGGCATCACATGCTCCAAACCTTAGAGGTGAGCACCAGCTCTGCTTTGTTGAGAAACAATTTCAAACTTTGGTTAGGCAAAATTACCTAATTCTAAGCTGTATAATATACCCTTCCCTCCCCTCTCTCACTGAATTAATTCACAGACCTCTTGTCTCAGTTACAGGACAGATCACATGAGACAGGACAGATCAAAGGTCATATCTGTATGTCTTGCTAATCAAATTATTTCTTTTTGGCTTACTTTCTTACCAGGTCAGAAGAGCTCTTATTTTACCTGTCCTTTTTTCAAAAGCTTGCCTCAGACTTCTAACTAAAATGTAAAACAAACTCTTTACAAATGTCATTAAATTTTTGTAACCAAAGTGGTTAGATTTTCATTTGATTATCATATTCTCAGTGTGTAACTTTTCCAGTGATAGATAACTACAAAGCTTATGTAAATAGACTGGAATAGCAATGATTATGTAAATGTTAACTGTTTTGCAGGTAGCAGTTATGAACTACTCAAGAATAACTAGAAATTTTTCAGAATTACTGCAAATTATAAAATTGAAATTTTGAACTAAATTGTTGTTTAATTTATTTTGATTAACTCCATTGAAATCTGAGTTTCAAAGTGCTAATGGTTTCACGTGGCCTAGTTAGTGTATTCCTCTGTGTGGTACTGCTTGGTGGCCTACCTATCTGTCATCTTTAACACTCATTAAAAAGTAGTGTCAGTGTCCAGGGAGATGAAGGTAGAAGAAAAGTAATGTTCAGGGTTTTTCTTCTGTTGGGGAGGGGACAACCGAAAAGAAGTAAGGCATTTTCCTTACAACTCGTTTCTTTGTTTTGTGTCTTAAACCTAGTTAAGATCTTTATAGGTTCTTGAGCTGCATGTAAGTTAAATTGAGACCAATTAAATAGGGAGTTACTTGAAGTTCTCCAAAAACTTCAGGAGCAGCAGAAGAGTTGGATAACTCATCTGAGTGTAGCTTATGTTATTTTCCTGGCTGAAGTTGACCTTTGTGCTAAGGATATGAAAGTCTGCCTAAATACATAAAAGTTTAGTCCTTCCTCAGAATTTTTGCACGTTAATTTGGTGCTTTTAGCATAATTTATAACAAAGCACTAGGTAGTTAAATTAGTTTTGAAATATCTATGTTCATAAATGATCTTCTACAAATAACAGCAACACACTCTTTATGAAGAAATAAGTATTCTGGGCAGACTGCACATCATGTTCTCAGAAGACACGTTTTTTCCATGTTTACTGTATGCATTTGATAAAAATAAATTTAAAAAGTCAATAAAATACAGAATTTTTAAGCTTAGGTTGATTGCTGACTTCAGTGACCATGAGATTTTCTTTCTTTAAGAGATGAGTTACGAGTAATGCAAATGTGGGGTCACAGGTGATGATGAAATAGGTAGGTAGGTAGTTTTACTACTTTTATTGCTAATGGAGCCTTGTTTAGCGGATTTAAGGCAGATTTTAGTTCATAGTGGCTTTTCTTGATTGGGTAAGATAGTTAAGATGCTGGGAACATTTAGGTACTTTAAAATGTCTGAAAATTCAAACCTCAAATTCTAATTGAATACATTTATCTTGATAAAATGTGAAGCTTTGTCATCCATTACCTCATCTATGGAATGCAGATTAATAATACAGTGAAATCTCTTTCTTCCCATGCCTCAAACAATAATTGTTCTGGTTTTCTGCAAGATACTCTGATTCAAGTCATCCTGATCCAAGCTATATAAATGATTACTGAAGTTTGTGTTTGCGTGGTTTTTAGTCAGTTATTGTTGTTGATTAATTCCAGATGATAATACGTCATATTGTTTAAAGCAAGCAGAAACAATTCATTCTTTATGAAATCACTGAACTCCTACTTTGTAATCACTAAAGGAGAGGAAATTTTATGTCTAAAACGTACTTTACCATACACATCTTGTGGCGGTTTGTTGGTTTTTTGGAGATTGGGCTTTTTGGTTGGTTGGTTGTTTTCTTTCAAAGAAAACAGCCTTATAAAAATTGCCAAGTGCTATTTGTTGTTGTTGTTGATTTAGAATTTTTTTGTTGACTGTCTCTTTAATGGGAACGCGAAAAGTATCATATTTTTGATGTTCACTGTAAGGAGTGGTTCTTCATATGTATTATATTTGAGTGAAATGCTGTACGTTCAGACCATGTCTTTCTTACAGTTGTTTTAGTGCCCTTTTTGTTGCTCATGTTTTTCTTTTGTGAGATGAGTAAGGTTACTCCCATTTTACAGAAAAGGCGTGGAGAGATTGCCAGAGGTCAGAGGAAAGCTCTCGTCTTAGTATTTTCCCTTCCTTTTGGTTTTGGTTTCCTTTGCTTTTTAAAAGGCCATTTTGAAAACACTTCCATTTTTGGAAGTGCTGTACAAAATGACCGGCCCAGCAGGAAACTGTAGCATTTAGTTGCATGAGCTGGGTAGGTGGTGTGGTTTGGGTTTTGGGGTTTTTTTTGTTGGTTTTCTTTTTTCTTTCCTAAAGCAGGTGTTAGAATGAATGAAGTATGATAGGTTTTCAAACCTGTTCTGCATATGAAACATTCCCATTTCCAGAAGTCTAAATACTCGGCAATGCTTGCTTTACAACAGTACTAGTAGCTGAAAGCATGATCTCTTGTCTCTTCCCTTCCACAGTGTTAACAGTTTGGGTTTTAGTAGTCAAAAAGAAAATGAAAACCACAGTTTACGTTCATGGGAACAGGCCACTTCAGTGGATGTTTAAAAGAAAAAAAAGAGCTTTTATTAAATACATGTATTAGATGTTCATGATTTGAATTAGATATAGTTATGTATAATGAATTAGTGATTTCAATTGAATTGATCGTTATAAATTTTTAATGAGATGCACTGTCAAACTGTGCTCAGTGCATCTGCATGTTCTAGAACACTTAGCTTTGTAGTGTTGATAGGTAAACTTGAATGATAGGCTTTCAGGAGTAAACCAATTCCTAATAGGACAGCAGTCTCCAAGAGAAAAACAATAGTTTACTCTGGAGTGTACAGAATTTTTTTTTCTTTTTTTGCACGTTCTGTACTTGATTATAAGAAAATTCATTTGTGTACCAGCTATTTGGATAGTTTTTTCATTACTAAATCATACTTGCTTGGAACCATTCTAATATGGCTTATTTTTTATGTTCCTCTTAAAACTCAGAATTGTCTCAATTTGCACAGCTGCATCTTCTATTTTGGTAGAAATTTTGGGAGCAAACAATTTCAGGCAGGATTCTAAACAAACTGGAATGGAGTGCTGAATGAATGCAATACTATTTAATGTATGTAAATCACTTTTAAATAGCTTCCTTGTTTGGTTCTTTAGGCATTAAAAATAAATGGTTTAAGAACCGTTTGGAATCTTAATCATGTTATGACTATTATCAAACAGTTGAATTGAACCTTTATTTTTAGCTGTAACCTTTAGTAAGTTTTTTTCAAATGTGTACAGTCTTTGAAGGAATTATGAGTAAGGCAAATGTTTTTTTTCTTTCCTCCATCATCTTGATTTTCAGGTTGAGTCTGTCCGCTTTTCAGTATTTGTTTAGTAAATAATAAAATACTTAATGTAAATTTAAGTGAGCAAAATGTTGATAAGGAGTCAAACTGAGTATTGGCCCTTTCTAGGAGAAGGGGAGCGCAACATTAGACTTCGTTACTGCCTGGAAGTTACCCATTTTAGACACTTTTCCTCATCCCTTTTCTAAAGTAGGAAAGCGCATACAACTGTTGTTGGCCTTCCCTCCCCCCCTTTCCTGCCTTCCCTGTTTATGCTGCTGATACAGGCTTCTGCTGTAAAATATCTTGAAATAAGCCACAGTGGCTAAGATAATAGGATGATCAACACTCCTGTACTTCAGAAATATACATAATTTTCTGTACCTTTCAAACACCAATGTGAGAAGACTTTGAGAACTGCTAAAGTCTTAGCTGACTGTTACGTGAATAATTTAATAATTTGTTCTGTTTTGTGTCTTTCATTTGCTTTGTGGAGGGTGTTTTTTGTTGTTCTTTTGGGTTTTGTTGTTGTTTTGACTTTTTTTAGGTCAAGGTACTAGTGACAGATTACATCATGGTTGGGTTTGTGGAGATTTTTTTCCTTTTATTTTAGACAAGCTTTGTCAATTAAATGCTTTAATAGTTAAAATTGTCCGAGTTAGGGAATCACTTTGTATCACTTTTTTTTCTGCCTTACTATTTTGAAATTAATCAGCTGATAATTAAAATTTGAGGATGTGATCTTTGATAAGTACCTACTGAACCCATCCAGTTAATAGCAGTTATTTTGAATGCAACTGGCTTTATTACTTTTGACTGACACGTGTGGTTTTTAAGGTCATTTTGATGTGAGAGTAGCAAATTGTGTGCATATTGGAGGAAGAACCCCGTTAACTGGCTTTGAGAAAGCAAAGTCATAAAAGCACTCAGATGTTTCCAGTGACTGTATGAGAAACATGGGAAAGGCAGATAGACATTTTGGCTTTTTCTGTAGTGACAGTCACTGCAGAATATCATTGAGTACGCTGTAGTTTAATCTCTCAGGTTATAAAAACCAATCAACCAACCAAACCACACCCCTCTCCTGCCCCCAAAAAACCGACCAAAACCAAAACAAACAAAAAAACCCCAAACAAACGAGAAAAAAACAAATCAACCAACAGACAAAAATAAAACACCCCCATATCCCCTCCCGCGCCTCCCACATATTCCCTGCTTTTGGAGGCTGCTGGAGGGTCCCTGTCCTTCCTGTACTCGGGGTTGGCTGCCAGCGCTGTGCACGGCAGGCGGAGGCTGCCGCTGCTCTGGGGCTCAGCACGCCCTGCCCTTACTCCAGCTTAGCCCTGCCCTGTGTAACTGAGTCGCTGCGTTTCTAACTCCTAAACCGATTGCTCCTCCTCTCTGCGAAAACGTTTTGTGTTTGAAAGTGAGCTTTGTCATAGCCAGTAGTGCGAGAGGGAGGAAGGCGCAGGGAGGGGGAGGGAGTGACTCTGCAGGAACGTTCTGGAAGCGGGGTGGCGCTTCCCACAAACTGCGGATGGAGAGCTCGCCCGCGGGACTACTGGCAAGTTCTGGCGTGGATTTCCCATAGCGGACTGGAGCCCAGAACGGGAAATGCTCTAAGGCTCTTATTTTGCAGTATCTGTTTTACTGTGTTGAGAATCATACTATTATTCTGGTATTTGCGCACAAGGCTGTAGAGCTGGGGACGGTGGAAGGGGGAGGGTGGGGACACGGATGTATTTCGGAAATCCGAGGGGTTTTTTTCATTTTCTTTTTTTAAAGCAGCATTTGTATCCTATATTTTTAAGCTCAGAGGCTGTTAATCTGATGATTCATTCTGCAAATGACAACAGCATCACTGAAAGACATATTCTGCACAGCATTTAAATGTGCTAATATACACAAACCAGTTTGAAAGTAAAGCAAGTCAAAAAGATACATGTGACATAAAAAAGGTGTTACTGACTGTCATTTTAATGTGATAGTCATTTTTAAAAAATAATTATTTATCCCTTACATGTCACTTTAGGTTTTTGGATACAGAGGTGAGGGTGCATTGTAACAACCAGTGAAGAGTAATTTGCATTACTAAATATTTTCAGATACCAAATTAGTATCTTTTTTACATTGCAGATAAGCAAATTGTATTATGCGCCAATAATCTAGAACCAGCCATACAACAAATTATGCTTGCAGCAGAAAACAAGATATATAATTTGATGATATGTAGCATCGACGCTGTTGGTATTCTACAGAGGAACAATGGTGGGAACTAGAGGAAGCCTGGGGTTTAAAGCAGGCTCTTCTGGTCCTGAGGTGCTCTGCCTTTGCCCTGCTCAAATTGACAAACATCACTGTCTCCATCACTTAGCTTTTCCACTAAATGGTGCTAGGCTACAGCTACAGCTGCACATTGCTAGATGTGTAGCTAGCCAAACTTGATTTTATTTAGGGTTTCACAAATGTGTGTTTATAGCTAATATAATAAATAGTATGTTTATTTGCGTTGAGGTGTTTCATGCTCTAAGAGTTCTTATAAGGCAGCACATGAGGACTAAAAGGTATTGGCTGAATGATTCATCCTTTACATACGCATACTTAAACAAAGCCTGGTTTCTTTTTTCCCCCCTAAAAACAGTACAATGACTTTCAGAATAAGCCTTTGTAAAATATAATTAATTTATTAATATAATTGGACTTTGACTAAAGGTAAAAATTAAGAAATTAACTATTTGAAGTCAGATTGAGGCTGAAATCCAAGTTTCTGCCTCTACTTGTTACTGTACTTTAGAGGTACTTGAAAAGATAAAGCTCTGGATGAGAGGTCTTTTTTTTTTTTTTTCTTTCCCCTTTATCTGCCTAATGATTAAAAATTAAATATATAGTGGAAACAACAAATTAAATGACCAGACATGTTACCATTTTTAGCATGAGGCTAAAAATGGGTCTTTTTTACTTTGATATTTATTTGTTGCTGGTAGTCTGTGAAATACTGGAGATATTAAATTAAGAATATATGGTTCCCAGGAATTATGCACAGCCTTTTTTCTGGTTTTATTTCAATTCCTATGGAATCACTGTGAACAGTGCAGTGTGTAGTATCCTATTACAAACAGGCTTCAAGGTGGAATTTCTTTTGCAGAGACTATTGTCAGTTTTCATTTATATAAACAATAAGATGAGCACTTGACTTTTGACATGAATCTGGATTATTAATAAGCAAATAACTAAAGGATATATTCTAGAACCCATGGTAGTCTCATGTCGGGGG
>VYXB01010744.1:5433-65998 GCA_013397135.1 Pachyramphus minor | reverse complement strand
AATGATTCAATGGAAAAACTAGTTGACAAGAAAGATATTTTGGTTTCCAGTTTATGAGAGATGATTGTAAATAATGTCAAATATAAACAGGGGTAAATAGACATTTTTTCATTTGTTTAATTTGAATAGTTCTGATATTTGAACATATATTCTTTAAATAGTTCCTTTTTGATTTCCAATTGATTTACAAAGCAGCATATCAGATGAGCAACATGTCTGGAAAGAAACCAACCAACAAGCTCATGCACATTTGTGTATGGAAAAAAAATAAAATTCATGAGTAAACAAAATGAAATTAGAAATGTAAGTTCTTTCCAGAGCTGTTGAACACAGGGCATAAACAGAAGTTCCCTTCATTTCATACCTCTGACAGATCATCAGAGATCAAAAAATATAGATAGTGATTTCTTACAGTGATGATGACTTATGAAAACCCATGAATTCTATTTAACAGTCTTATCTAAGGCAGCAATCTGCTGTGAATGTGAAGCTCACTGTACTTCCATTGTATAGACAATGTAATGTGTTTGCCCAGCACTGGAGACATGTTGGAGAATCATCAGTTTGCAATACGATGGCTTTGTGCAGACCAGAAAATAAAATTTAAAAAAAAACCACCAAAAAACAAAAAACCAACCACAACAACAACACCACAAACAAAAAACCCAAACAAACAAACAAAAAAAAAACACCAAAAAAACCCCACACCAGGTTAAGACAGGTTGGAAGTCTTTAAAAATTTTTGTGGTGAATGTAACTCTCCTCAACAAGCTCTTTATAGTCCGTGGAGAGAAAAATAGATCTAAAAGGCACAATTTTTCTAATATTGTTTTTAACTTCATGTAAGGATAAGATGAGTCACTGTCCAGAAATGCCTATTTCTTTTGAAACGATTTTGAACTATGCATATTGAGTATTCTCAAATGGTGAAGAAACTTTTAACTAGCCAAAGATAGATACATTTTTTGTCATCTTTAGGTATTTTTATACAAGATAAAACAAAGCATATTTGTCCTTTCATGAGATGGACTGCTTCATGCATCTTAAGTGCAAATGCTTTTACAATGTCTTTACAATGTATAAGCATTGTGGGAAAAAATATTTATGCTATAAAAATACTTTTATTAAGTCACAAAATAAAAATAATTTTAAAATTGGAGATTTCTAATTCTCTATGAAGTTGTGAGAAGCTTTGGAAGATCATATCTGTAACAGTCTACCTCTTCATCTGTTGAAATTAAGTAATAATTCTTCCTGGCCAATGGGGAAGACAGTCCTATGCTACTGCCCTCCCTGATTCCAATCCCATCTCATTCTTCCCATCTCATTTTTTCTGACTTTGCATATCATGGTCTAATATTTAGTCAATCAATAGAGATAACTGCACTGTTAAAAAAGTAAACTATTTTTCTCTTTCTGTTCCTGTTTTCCTATTTCCTTTCCTCTTTGTCTATTTCTCCTTCCCTTCCTTCTTTCCTCACTTTCTCTCATTCTAGTTATTTTTCTTAGGGCTAACAAGGGGTTAGTTGCACGCCAGAGCAGGTGTGAAGGCTTATGTAGGAATCCCTCTGATAAAAAAAGGTTACCTGCTGCATTAAAAGACCAAAAACTCAGTGGCAGCAGAACAGTTGACTGACTTCTCAGTCTCAGCAGCACTTGCCTAACCAATCCAACCTTGACCTTTTCAGCTGTAGGGGCCACGACTGTAGCCTGACACATCTAGAATATGTTGGACTTGGAATGACCGACAGGATCACTTGTCATCCCTGCAGAAAACTTGTAAGATGAAAGCAAGCAATGCAAAGTCACTGTTGGAAACAGTATGTGAAACCTACTTTTAATCACTTCATCACCAGGGAATTTGTAGATTCCAGTTGAAAAACTCTATAAGGATGGAAGGCATATCACGTTAGGTCAAAAGCAAAATGCCATCTGGATAGAGGAAATTATGTAAGACATTGTGTACCAGTTATTTTATTTGCTTCTTTTTATCCAAACTCCAACTGCCTCTAACACTAAAAATGGATATCTAGAAACTATTTCTGCAAGAGACTACTCTTGCTTAAAAATAAATTTGGCTGATGAAGGTAGTTGTTGTTATTGTGAGTCATTTAATCATCAATAGAAAATTTTAAACCTGTTCCAAATGACATTACAAAGAGCCAAGATAGGAAAATTCCACTTCCCCCCCCCCCCNTTTTTTTTTTTTTTCCCCCAGCTGCTTTAGTTAAATTATCATGCATTTTAGAAGGCCCCATTTTGGGGGGAATAGGTTGTGCTTTCCTCACGAATTAAATGTGCAAAGTGGACATTGGACAGAAACGTTTGAATTGTAGTGACAGAATATTTTGTTTTGTCTCCTATCAGTATAAACAAGAAAAAATACGTGGTACAATCTATAATCATTTGTTTTCCAGCTATGTTACATTCTTTTCTATATCTTTGACATTACAAAATTAAAATAATTTTCTCATTTCCACTCTTAATAACTTCTGTTCCAATTTTGAAGCCACTATGGAAATTAAAGGAAATCAAAGGAAATATCATTACAAAAGCTGATTACATGTTATACCAGGGACTTCACTGAAAGAAAATTAGTATAAAAGAAGCTTTTAAGTTGTCAGACCTGACACAGACAAATAGAAGGGAGATATTTTAAACCTAAAATTGTTTTGCAAACTATAAATAACTTCTTTTCGACTTAAAAGAAGAAGCTGTTGTAGTCTTGGATATCACTGAACAATATCTGTTGAAAAATATAACTAAAAGTACATAGAAGGCCCTGTCTCTGCAACAGAAAAAAGGACTGAAGTTTAAAAAGAAGCTTAGAAACATTTACCACCAGTTATTTTCATACAACATAGTAATAAATAAGACTGTATAATACAAGAATACGAGCATATTCAGTTTCAGAAAATTAACTTTGAATGAATTAAAAAAAACTATGAGTAAAGTGTGATGAACTTAAATAAACAAATTGGAAGAACTTTGAAAAATGTTCAAAATGGCACCTTGAAAGATTAAGCCTGTAGGTAATAACGTATGAATCCATATGAAACTATGAAAGGTTCCATGAATTATTAAGAATGAAAAAGAGCACGAAGCTGGAGAGGAGGAAGTGAAAAAAAAAAGCAAACAGCCATGATCAGGATCAATGAATGTGGCTTGATAAGAACTATATTGATAAGATCTTACAAAAACACAGTCATTATTATTATTAATTAAAACCTATTAAATTTCTGTAATTATGGTTTGATCTAAAACTCAATGTGGCTACCTTAAGTTTTTTAATACCTTGAGTGGGTTGATGGCAGAGACAGAAATTTTCCTTCTTCATTTATTGTCAAGGGTCTGCAACATTTCAACAGAACTTTCACAACAGAGATTAGAATCAGACACTTGTTTCAAGGTTATTCTTTCTCAAAAATGACAAACAATGAGATTCAAGTCTTCTCAGAACAAGAGAACAATGTCTGTGCTTTTGTAGATGGTATGATCGTTAAAGAGAGGTGAAATGATTTTAAAAGAATACCACAAAAGAAACCCAAACAAGACTTTGACATTAACAGATGGAAGGGACTTCCTTTCCAATCCGTCACCTGATGAACACCCACCCACTGGACACCCACCCACTTTGGGGGATGGAGGGGCAGAGATCCTGCTGCTCACCAAGTTCTTACTTTTTAAGTCTCTGTTACAAGCATAAGATTATGAAGAAAATGCAAAATTCAATATGCAGTAGGACCACAGATGCAAGCACAGAAACTAGATGAAGGTCTGCTGTTTTGTGTCGCTATGGCATGGTGGGAAGGGGACATGGCAGGTATCGAGCAAGGCATAGGCCACATGGTCTCATTCTTCTACCTGATACCCAGACATGTTTTGTACAAACCAAGTACACCTCCTACCAAGAAATATTCTGTGCAATGGACACACAAAGAACGGAAGATTTGACCACAGTCCCACTCACAGTACTTTGCACAATAATAATTAATGACGTATAAAAAGTACCCTAATTTTGCATCTAATTGGAGGATGAGAGTTTGATCTGGGATGCAGGGACAAATTAATGATTTTTTTCCTCTGCGCCTTCACCAGAAGGGACTCCTTTTAGTAAGCTTTGGGTCCTCTATGCTGAGTGTTGACCAGGGATATTAAGTTTGTGATTGAAATCTTATTGTTAGTGCTATATATAGCTACTCTGCAATTAATGTAATTATCACTGGCAATCCAACCAATAAATCATGCTATTTGTGAATCCAACTGGCTGTTTTGAATGTGACCAGACATATAGTTTATAAAACTATTTGTAAATCCAGTTATACAACCTATAGCTATGTGTTTGCAACTTCTATTTCTACCCTTTTTTTCTCATCACCTGCACTCACCATAGTGGGCAGGAGCTAGGCCTGGAGGTCTGCTGGGGGCCTTGGAGGAAGCACCAGCTCCCTTTGCTTGCACAACACTGTCAAAGCCCAGAACCAACCCCTAAATTACTGACTAGGATTAGTGACGCTTTTGCAGCTTTACAAGCAGTCAATTTACCTACAGTTGCAGCAGAACCTTTAACAACTATATTAAGCAACCAGGCTAGTTTAACATATTCTTACTGCAGTTCTTTTTTAAAAAAATTGGGTCCTAAACATATCCTATGTACAGGAAAATAGTTTCCTGAGGACATTCCTTATTTTAAAATATTTAAATGGACGAACAAAACTGGGTGCCTCTAAACGCTATTCTGTTAGCTTTACTCAGTATTTGACAATGACAACACAGGTATGTTTTTATATTATATATACAAATAATGACATATATATTTATATAAACATATATCAAATTATAGATATACAATATGCCTGTCAGGACAGGAGTGGAAAGGCTGAACAAATGTTAGTTTACATGGGGTTTGTATGTACGGAGCAAATCTTCAAAGTGATTTAACCTCATCTCCAGCTTTTGTGTATTTCAAGGGTTTTGACTGCTGGATTTGAATAAACTGAGATATCACAGTGGCAAGCATGAAAGTAGACAGTGCTGTTGCAGTCAAAGGCTGGACTTGCCACATGTCAGTTTTTAAAACATATTTAATAATATTACAATAACTCCATTATCCACAATGTTTCCCACCCCAGCCCTACTCACATGCAACAAAAAGTGATTGATTTCTTTTTAAAGGGTAAAAAATTTGCAAAATTAACATTGATCTGAGTTCTCTGCCAGAAGCAAACCTCAAGTAAGGTCTGCAGATGGATGCCTTCCCACAGCAGGTGACCCACTGTCACCCCGCTGTTTCTTCCTAACATGATCACCCTGCCTTTGCCACCAAAGTCTTCATTTGTTACCCAGTGAGTACAGTCTTTGCCTGTCCCTCCTGGAGGTTTGAGGTCTTTTTGCACAGGCTCAGAGAAGATCCTGTAAGTTTTGTTTATGTATCCCACCATGCTGTGGCATGTGCTCTTCTCTTCTCACAGCCCCTTACCCTTTTGACACACCCAGCTCCCACACTCAGGGACAACCCCTCTGCCAGCACCAGCTCTGTGAGAGGCATCAGGTAACCTTGCAGCTCCAGGTCTGGATGGACCTGTCCTCTCTCCAGCATAGCTGTGCTGTGGCAGGTGTAGTTGCTTCAGTCAGTGGGGACTGCCCACAGTAACATCTGTTATTGGTCAGTCCTGTTCTGCCTTCAGCAGCACCTCCACCTCCTTTCCATGCTCACATAGTGATATGTCTTTCAGCTACCTCTATATGTGCTGGTTTTATTGCCTTTTTATACCTTAAATCAAAGGACTCCCTAAGTCAGATCTTAAAATTCCAAATCTTTTCTACAGTCTGTGAGAGGGATTACTTTTTCACTTAATCATTGAATCCAAGATTTGTTCTCCTACTTTTGCTTGCATATGTAAGGGTGTAAAATGTTTCACTTTAAATGATTGCAACTGTATTGAATTTGGGTCCAGGCTTTCTTGGAGCAATATAGCCTCATTTATTAAAATCTATTTGATTTAGTTTATTCTATATTTAATGCTAGTTCCTATCTTCAAAATAAAGTCCTCTATATTTGTAGAAATCATTGTTTCAGGCCATTATAATTTACATGTTCTTTTAAGACATATATTTTTTTTTCCCTGATGTGTATAAATTCTGAAATAAATCAGGAGATATATAGCCAATATAAAATAATTTTATTCTTTTGAAAAGAAATTAAAATTATTCTTGTAACACCATCAATGCTAACTTTGTATTGTTTGCATTATCATTGTTTCATCATTATTTCTGTTGTTATTCCCTTTGGTTATAAAATGTATGAGGGGTTAGTGAAGCAGAATGTCTTATAATAGAACTTTATGACAATTGCATATATTTTATATCTATTAAAGATGCTTAGTGGTGTTATTACATGTGTATTTAGCAATTTTTTTCTTAACTTATAGCTTAAGCTAAATGAAAAATTTTTCTATCTTCTATAGTAATATATTATTTCAATATTTTTTAAATATTCCATGGGAATGTAGTCATTACATCAACATTTCAAAATTTTTTTTTCCTGTGTAATCGAAACAAATATAGTGTACAAGTAAAGTAGGTAATTTTGAAATATTTTCTTGGACACTAACCTTTTTCTCCTCTGTAAATTATAAATCTTTAATCCTGAATTTTACAAAAACAGTATTTTTAAATGGTGAATCCTCAGAAGAAAATATTATATTTCAGTTTTACCTTTTTAAAAAACCTGCAGCAGATTTAAAAAAAATAGGAAAAAAACCCCAAATCTTGGGTGTTTGTCTTCCTATTTCTAGATAAATTATAAGATATTCTGAGAAGCAAGAAGTCTGTTTACACACAATGAAGCATGTAAAAGCACTGTAATCTAAATCGAAGAAATTGATTTGTAGTTTTGAATGAGCCCATTGATTTTTATTCTGACAAAAGAAAATAGCCTCACTGAATACAGTCAAGAGAAATTGAGGTGCCTTCTGTGAAATTAAGTGTATACTACAATGATCTGATAAACACATAATCTCTTCAGGAAATAGATGCCACCACTTACACTATAAAACAAACATCCCAATAATTAAAAAAGATACACTGTACAGCATTACACACTGCCACCATCATAACTGCACCTTTTTATGTAGAGAATGATGTGCTTCACATCATGGCAAGCAAGCGGCATGTTTTTTGCCTGCAATGTTGTCAATGATCTACTGGCTGTATATTTCTTAAATTTTTATCTGTTTATTTATTTATTTATTTATTTTAGGTCTAGCAAGTAAGAAGACTTTCCAGAAGTCTATAGCATAGATTTTGAAACAGAAAACACATTTGACAGATTTAAGATCGCTGTAAGGTAGCTAACACCTACAAAGACTAATGCAGTCACAAAAGGGAACAGTCAACATTGCAATATCTAACTTCTAAAAGACCTACGAACTACAGTCAAGTGTTATGTTGTACTATCATTGTCTTATATGTTTGTCAGTTTGTAGATGTCTAAGTCAGTTCTGTCCTTTTCATGAATTTGAGGTGATGGTCCTTCTCTTATCCTTTTTCTTTATAGCCTGCTTGTTACAGCACTTGTGTTTGTTTGAGTATTAATACATTGTATTTAAACCTGAGTGAAGGTTCTGCACTTCAGAACACAAAGAAATGGCAAACTGGTGTTGCAAACATAATTGAGCCTTATTTGATGAATCTACTTTGCTTTGTCAAAATATTTTATTATCTCTTAATGAAAAGCTCAAGGTGGCAGTCATACTCTGAAACAGTCCTTGTGAACCCACTTCATCCCAATAATAAAATTTTGCCTTTTAGCAACTCTTTCTTCTGAAATAGGTCTAGTATTCCTGATAGAACGTTATTTCTGACCTTGTTAACAGCCCTCTTCCTAAGTTTAAAAAAAAACATTTCTCAGAGTTATGCTATCTGTTTTTATTAGGCTTAACACATAACAACAATAACAAAGAAATCGACTAAAAAACACTGAAAAGAAAAGAAACATCACTCCCCTAAACGAAAGCACAGCACCAGAACAGTGTGATCCATCTACCAAACTATATATAATGTCCATGGCTACCAAGTGAGATGGAAAGTATGGGGGTTTTATTACATCTTGGTTTGTTTTAACTACATACACAATAGATGTTTAGTTGTTTTTTGTTTACTTCAGGATAATCAGCCATATGCATCTTGTTAAATTTGAATATAGGATAGACTGTAATTTCTCACAGGGGTTTTTATCACATTGGATATTTTGAAATATTTGTTATTTGCTTATTTTTTATGTAGACATATGACTTTTCACAAATATGAATTATGTCTAATGATATGTTTACATATCAAAATCTCTACTTTCTTTCCTATGTTGGGCAGAACACAGAAAAATAGTCAAATAAGTTTCCAGTTGCCTATTTCAAAATATAAACTGAAGTCCAGTTCCTTAATAATTGGATAAGTAGGAATGTCCCAGTCTCAAAAAAGAATGTTGGGTTTTTTTATATATATGAAAACTGTAGATGGAATAGCTGTAAAATTTATAGCTAGGGGTGCAGAAAAGCAACACTGGATTGGGCAAGGTTAACAGTGATCCTATAAACACATCAGGATGATTTTGTTAGCTTTTCGTTATCTGACTATTTAGTTACCTGGCTATTTAGTGAAATAAGTCTATTTTCAAACAATGAAACTACATCCTCCCATTCCCCTCTCCTGGTTCCCCAACCCACAATGAAGTGGAATTTTTTTTGAAGTTGGAGTCATCTCCTTCAGAACATTGAATGTCAGAGGTTTCTTCTAAAACTGATCTAAAGAGATAGCAAGGTTTCTAGTGTCTATTCCACTGCTTTGAGTCATTCCACAAATAATCCTGGCTTGAATTTCACTTAAATTACATCACATTTTCTCTAATAGTCTTGCCTTTTATTTTAATTTCGTATAATTCAAATTTTAAACTCATGATGTCCTCAAATAGATAATGAGTTACCATTAGAAAAATGATCAAGCCTGATGCATATTTTATGAATGAAGGATTACCTTTCTTAGTCTGTGATCATTAAAGGAATATGCATAGAGTTTTAGTTGTGAACCTTCAATATCCATATAAAAAGTCACAGAACTATTACAGTAATAATTTTATATCAATTTCATTATAACTTTTAAATTATTATCAGATCACTATTACCACTAATGGGTCTAGACTATCCACTTGCAGGTCTGAGCCCAAATATGAGGTGCTGCTGAAGAAAGTATCTAAAATAAGTGCCATTAAGTGCAAAAACAAACACATAAAATTGGAATTAATATCTGTACACAGTGCTGTACAGTGTTACCCTAATGGAGCTACTGTTTGAAGGATAGCCCAGTAATCTCCATTATAGTATTCTCACAGCGTTTCATCCAATTTATTTTCTGTCAAAATAACAAACTTGCTGTCTTCTAGCAAAAAAATAGCCAGAAATCTTAGACAGAACTGTGAATGACCTTTTGTTGGCATGACTCTGTTGCACTGGGTGGGAAGGGGAGTCATTGGTACTACAGAGTGTTCTCCAATCCAAGACCAGCTAAAACCAACAAGACTGGTAAAACTTTCCATCTTTGGGATTTATTTTTATCCTTCTTTATGATTTCACATTTAGAATTCCTCACTGTCAAACAGGAAATTGGGAAATATATAGAGAAATCAATTTTTACTTATAAGATCAAATACAGAATCTGTAACAGATTTACATTAACTGGATATACTTACGAGTTTCAGCTGAACAATAGAACTAAAGATCCTGTTTTGAGTCCAAATCCATGCTAAAGTGGGGAGCTAGGGGAAGGAAGGCTTGAACTTAATTTAAATATAGACTGATGCCCTTGTTCAGCTTCATTTAAAATCAATTAGCATTTCCCAGCTCTCAACTTTAACAGAATGTCAATAATTCATTAAAATTACATTATAATCACAATGTTTTAATTTAGACAAAGTAAGGGAATGAAAACACATTCTTTTAATCAAAACTAAGGTTGCTCTCCTTTCCTTTGCAAAATTCTCCCCATGACCATCATTTGAAAAAAAAAAATATCATATGTGTAAGACTTTTAGATATTTTCCAAGTACTAGCAGTTCATGATAAATTCACCAGTTTCAGATATGACTGGTGGCAAGACTGCACTTACCAAATTTTCTTAGACTATTCCAATAATTATTCAATTACAAAATTGATATGATTTCTACTAGCTTAATGTGCCATTTAACTTGGAGTTTTATGGCTGCCTCTGAGACCCACATAAATGAGGTTAAATATTAATTCTACCTAATGAAATTCCAATTGTTCTGTATAATATGATGTCTATTCACTTTTTTAGGGTGAAGAAGTCTTAGGGGGTTTTGCTTGTATGTTTGTGTGGTTTTATGTTTGTTTATGTATTTTTATTTCTGTGTTTGTCTATTTTTCAGATACTTCCTACAGAGTGAAAAGAGTAGTTGACCCCTACTGTAGAATTCTGCATATGCATTAGAATACAGAGTTCTACATTTATGCATAGAGTGTGAATTCGACATTTATCATTACAGTGTAAGAGCCAATTCAAATAATAGCACATGCTGTAAAGTAAACGTCACAAATAAAATACAAAATTTAAAGGAAAAAATATGTGATGTTGGAACTAATGTTGTGCAACATCTCATCTGAAAGCTCTAATTCCTGTTGCAAAGTCACTTAGACTTCTCTGCAATCACTACAGTATGAAGGCTTGTGCCGTGTGGAACAAGGTACAGGGTTTTCATTTCAGGAAAACAACAAGTTTTAAAAAAATTTCGGTCGCGAGCACAAAAAAACCGTCTCATAACTTAAAAAAGAAAAAAAGGGTTATCTTGTCCACAACCATATGAAATTGCCACAATTAAACTGCAGAGAATTTGTTTAAGTAGGAACTATTGATCTGACATGTTTATTATTATGATTCAGTCTGTTAAAAAGGGTGTTAAATGTAAAATAGTAAAACGACAAGAAGAGAGGGAGAATAGAGGAAAGGGCATAATTAGAAATCTAGTCATTGTGAAGAAGTGACATTTTTTCCCAAAAAATATATATTTGGTGAGGCTTAAATATATGAACTAAGAATATAATGGTTTTGATCTTTCCTTAAAGAGTGAGCATCATACGTGTAGAGGAGGTCTCTATCTTGTGAGAATGTGGAATCCTTTGAAGATTTTCACTGCTGACAAAGATTTATCTAATGGTCTAAGCCACAAGGGAATCAAAATATGTGAGTACACATCTGCTTATATACACATACTTTCATTTGATTTAGGAGGGTTAAACCTCTAAACATAAACTCCAGTGAAAAACTTTAATGGCTCATGTGATGCTGACCATCATTTTCCTGTGTTGAGGAACTGGCAGTGCTACTTGACTTCTGTCAAATAGCCTGATTTCAGAATTGTTCTCAAACATGATTAAATGTTTTGAGAAAGACAAGGCCTGTGAGCTACAATAAATTGATCTTTTTTCTTCTTCTGAGACACAGGTTTGTGTGTGTCTTTTTTCACAGTTCATTGTGAAAAAAAAATTGAGACATAGGTTTAGAGAAAAAGAAAGGTTAGGCAGTTTGTTCCATGGTGATGTACATTGAGATATATTAGTTTATCTGAATGAAATATCCAGAATTTTGTTATTTGGTTGTCTGGTTGGTTGGTTGGTTGTTTTACCAAATAACTTCGGGTTCAAATGAAAACAGACAAGATGCAGAAAGTGTACAAAAGACATAAGGTATTCTATAATATACTTAAAATTCTATCCAGTGCATTTATATATTATACAATAATAACTCAACTCATAGTCTTTACTATTTACTATTACTTACTCATTTATTGAAATGAGTAAGGTATTATTTTTTACCTGTGGATAATGTATTTGATGTAAGAATATTCACAGAAGACTTCTCATGCATTAATGACATGTGACTTACATTACTAGTGTAAGATTGTTAAAATTTGCTTCTTTTTCATCAAATATAGAATAAAGAAGCTCATCTTACTCCTTTTACTTAATATGTGTATAGTCCACTGGAATTTAGCAAGAATATTCACAAGAATAAAGTTGTACATATGTATGCTTACATAGAATTGAGGCAGTGTTCGATTATAGATTTTAAAATTTTTATTGTTATCTGAAATATGTTATTTAGTAGTTCTTTGCCCAAAAAGGTAATGCAGCCTATATGATATGTTATCAAGCTGCTTTTGACCTGTAGGATACCTTTATAATGCTTTAGACAGGCATTGCAGGATGGGGGTAGGGGTGCAGTTGTTTTTGTTCTGGTTTTATGTGTTGGTTCAGTTTGGTTTGATCCGCATTTTCCACATTTTCCCTGGAAATAGCGGATCCTAAGTTATAACTTTTTTCTTGAAAATAATATGCTGACCCATAATTTGATATTACTTTGAATATCAAATGATGTGTCCAATACCTTTAGAGGAATTCCATTAGTTGGAAAGATTGGGATATCTAAAAGTCAGGTTAAAACATTTTCTTGCTGCTATATCAAGTCCCACTGTGGAATCATAGAATCATAGAATGGTATGGGTTGGAAGGGGTCTTAAAGATATCTAGTTCCAGTCCCCCTGCCATGGGCAGGCACACCATCACAGCCCAAATCACAAAATTATTCAGGGAAACAAGTGTAGGAACATATCTAACATGCACCATACCATCACAATAATTATAAAACATAAATGCAGATTTTGTATTAGTATCTTTTTTAAAAGGCAATTAAGTTGAAAAATACTTTACTTCTTTTTTCCCATTTTAACAGCACACTTCAGCAGTTTAATTGCCATTGATGGGTTACTGTGTTGCCTGCAAATAATTTACCTAAATATGGGTTAGAGATGAAAGCAATGTGCGTATGCTACTGGATCCACATCATGTTGTATTCTGCGGGTGTCAGCCTGCAGGTTCTCATTGCCAAGAGCAATTCTCTCTTTTTCTTTTTTCTTTTTTTTTCCTTTGGTTTAAGAACATGGGAAGTACAAGCTATCAATTCTTCACAGGTACTGAGCAAACTGCCTCTAAAATGTTCTTTTAATAACTTCTTCAGGGAGAATAGCCTTTCAGTCAAGGATCTGTCTAATTGTGTTGGATTTACTTGACATTTTCCTAGGATCTTAAGAAGTGATGAGGAAACTGAATTTGACAGTAAAGTGAAATTTTTGACATTCACTTGGTCTCTAGTGAAGTTAAAATAGTGCTATTAAAAAACTACGATCTCCCAGGATGCTGCAATTATTTTTCTCAACATTTTTTATTTGCTGAATAGGAGATGCAGATATCTTTCCCTTATAAAGCTTCTAGCAACAAATTGTTCCTTTTTATTATAGAGAGGAATCATAAGTAATGCAGACCAGACAATGGGAAGATGAGACATTGTTGAATTGCTGAAGCAAATGAATAGAATTAATCTTGAAATTATTCTCTGAAGAGAACAATCAGGTAACATTTGAGTAAGCATCTGTTTCATAGTATGCAGTTTCTAGTAAAGTTGTGTAATTTATACAGTATTTCAAATTGCTATTTCCAGTCTATTTTAAAGTTCAAGGTTGCAGGACTAATACACAAGGTGAAATTCCTGTCCCTGCTTGGCTTGAGACTCATTGTATGGCACACAAACATGGATTTAAGACAGAACTTAGTGTAAAGAGAATTTACTGTGATCCAGAGTTACCCAACCTGTTGCCATCATTATTTTAATTTTCAATAAAGGCTAATGCATGATCATATGTTTTATTTCTTTTATTACTTCCAATCCTGCTGGTTTTCTCCTATTATTCCTCACTGTCTCAGGGGTATGAGAGGACCATTCCTATAAATAACTCATAGGGGAGTTCTAGGAGCATAGTAAAAAGTTATTTTTACTATGTACTGTGTAAGATGTTTCCTCTCTTTTTTCTTTATGTGTAAACCCCATGTCAGAGTAGCTACATTTAAGGGGCTTCTTCCCACTGCGTAGGTTGAGATGGTCCTTTAAGGCACATTTCTGAAACAATGTTTTCCCACATCTTATACTGGAATGATTTGATGCCTGCATGCACTCTTATGTGACAAAGGACATTGCTTTTTTGAGTAAATGTCTTGTCACAGAGTAGACACAAAAAATATTTTATGCATCTTCCAGTGATTGGAATAGTATTCTATGTGTTGAAATACTCTCATATATCTACATTTCATAAGCATACAGATGTTTACATCTGACATTGCCATTTATATACTTCAGCAGATAACAGAGAGCCAGAGGGACACCTAAGGGTGTAAATCAGCATTCCTTAAAGTAAGTATCTTATTAGATCAAATGCACACCCTGCTATCTTTATGTAAGGAAGGTAGTTACATGGTGAGACTTGAATACTCAGCATTAAAATGTCAAAGAGTTTAAAGATTTACTTATATAATTTTTTTCTAAAATCTCTAATTTTTTATTTTTTTTAACAAAAGCTGAACAAAATGTTTGCTTTGCCAACATATTTGTTTGATAAGTAGGAATTCTCTTTGTTTTCAACAAGAAGACAGACTTTTAAAAGATTGAGAATGGTGGAGAGGACACATTTTCTTATTTAGAAGAAATTATGCCAAAATACTATTTGTGATGAGCAAGTCCAGCTCCAGAGAAGGTAATGTGACTCTTCCTGCTTACTTCTTCTGCTGAATATGCACGTGTGCTTACCATTAATATTAGTGAAACTGAACATGTACAGATTAGGGAAACTCATTTTCATACCAAATTGTATCCATCACTACCTCTGAAACTTAAGACCAAGATGTGAAACAAACATCAGAAACACGATGAAAAACATAAAATATATCTTCATAATTCCCAGAGTAAGTATCCCTACTTCCATATACTTTCCATATACTTGCATATACTTCCCTATAATTCCATCCCAAAATACCTTCCATGGATATTGAAAACTTGAAACCCTCTACCATTTTCTGCTATCCTACTGGAGAAGACCATTCCTGAATAGCACCACCAATGCAGAAATATACGTACTGTGCCACTTTTAAAAAAAGTAGCATAATTTGCCCACAGTGGTGTGATATTCTTGTTGCCTATACATGTATTTTCATTTGTCTGGTTTTGTGCTTTTCTGAGATATATGCTTTACTGCTTCTTATTTTTTATCATCCTATGCATCTTGAACAAGAAGTAACATAATTTATTTCTAGGTATGCAAAGACAGAATCTCATTTACTCCTGATAGAACTGTAGTTCTAGGAATGAATAAACCACTGATGTGGTCTTCTAGCAAAGAACAACAATATTTAATAGTAAGAACACCATGTCACTGTCATGGCTCCCTGCAGCTTCAACCATCTGATGTCCACTTGGAACAAAATTATTTAAGAGTAATTTCCAATCCTGCAATGTACAGAACTCTATGAGTACAGAATTTTTCATGACAGCATAAGGACTAGATCTTGTCTCCAGAGCCAACTGGTATCAGCCACTGGTTAAATATAACTGGAAGAAACCATCATAAACTTGTATTACTTATAACAATGTCTTAGTGTAAAGCAAATTGTTCATGTTGTGCCTAGAGCATAAAAACATGGCTAATAGCACAGATATTTATTTTCTATATTTGTTTAATGAAGATATGTCTTAGCAGTTGGAAAATTTGATGTGAAAAGACAAAGCAGATTAATCTGGTGGGCTGGTTTTGTACAATTGTGTGGAATATTTACTGTGTCCACAATTATTTTTTTTCCTAAGAAGTAAAATTGTATTATGTTTTGTTTTCTCACAAGGCAAAAATAAAGTACTTGAGGCACTGACTCTTATCTATCAGCTGTTGGTATTGCTTTTGCTAGTAAGAAAGATATCACCGGTTTTCTGTTTCTTTTTTTTTTTAATTCCCATGATTTAGAGGTTCTGCATTTTGAATTTTCATGTCAGAACTGTGAAAGAGAGAAGGCTTTAGGCTTAAGAAGGGGATTACAGTCTTCACCAAGACAAAGACATTTCATTATCCAAATCTTTCATAGTAGAAGCTACTTCAGATTTTCTTTTGTGCAAATGCTGGTCTTGGTACTAACGTAAACTTCTGTAACTGGCCTCAAACCACTTCAAAAGACAGTCTGTTTAAGAAAAATTGAGAAGAAAACAGAAAAGTAAACCAAATAATAAGGATTACTTTTGTCACTATTGGTTAGGAAAGTCTCTTTTTGTGAAATTAAAAAACAACTGCTCTATAAAACTATATTTTACCTTAGCAATATCTATGTATTGAAAAAATTCTGTTTATGCACTTATAGATAAGATTATATTACAGTTGCATTATAATCCTTATTTTCAAGTCCTAATTATTACACAAGAATTCCAGTTCTTCATTTACTTTCACATTTTCAAAGAAAAAAGAGAACTGATTATTTGGAAATTTCTTTGCTGTGTAGAGTTATTGACTCTAAATTATAGCAGCGCATGGCTTGATCACAGAGTGTTAACTCTGGTTGTACTTTTGCTATGAGATTCGTGATTTAACGTTTGAGCTTGTAATTGGCCACCTGGATCACAAGCTTTGTAATTGTTGTTTAGATGACTTCACCTTCTGTGGGGAAATTTCACTTAATCATCTAAAAATATTAATATTCTGATTAAATCAATAATACCCTTATGCCNTCACAAGCTTTGTAATTGTTGTTTGGATGACTTCACCTTCTGTGAGTTTTATTTTATGAAAATACTTACATGAAACCCCCTCCTTTTCTTTTGTAGTATTAGAGGAATGTTGGCATGGAAGTCCATTTCGTCACATCAGTCTATTTGCAGCAGAAGTATTTTCATTATTTTAAAACTAGACTTGTAATCTCCTACAAAGAGGATATTCTATTTTCCATGACTACTTTAAAAATTATAATCAATTTGACAGAGAAAATATAAAGTTCCTGGCCCCTTAATAAAAATGCAATTTTCATGTAACCTTAAGAACATGTATTCTATGATTCTATGAAAGTTAAAGGGAGATATTAGCCTCAAGTTAGCCCACATAGACTGTCTGAACACAGATTTGTACACACACTTCAAAGAATATACAGTTCATATTCTTATCTTAACATGATATTTCAGCATCACTTTCTCAGACAACTATTGTTTTCTGTAGTTCTCAGATTTTCAGGAACTAAAAAAAACCCCAGCAGTGTTGTCCAGCTATGCTTTTTTCCATATGATATGTAAATAACATATCTTCTTAACATAAATAACATTCTTCTGAAATGTAGAAGAAAAATACTTCAGGCACTCTCTGAGACTCAACTGTAGGTGTGCAACCAAGCTGTGACCTTTTTTTGACCAGCCTTAGCCTATACATTTGTGCAAAGAAAACAGTAGTTTGACTGTTTGTTCTAATCTAATAGTCACTTCAGCCTGATGGACAAAAAAAATAAGTCTGGCTAACTAAGACTGAAAATAATTTTAAAAATACTGGGTGAATTCTTTTTCTACTCACATCCATAGAAAAATTCTTGTTGATTTCAACAGGACAAGAAATTTTGCTGGGCACTACTGGGCACCACTGAGAAGAGCTTCACTGCCACTTCTTTTCTAAACTCTGTTACATGTTTATATGCATGGATGGGATTCCCTTTGAGCCCTCTCTCTCCAAGCTGAACACTCTCATCTTGCTCAGCCTCTCATGGAATTTCTTGAGGTTCATAACTTTCTTCTACAGCTGACAGATGGATGAGGACTCCTAATTTAAACCTCATTGCCTCTCTAGACATACCCAGTTTGGGGTTCTTGGTGTTTGTTTTTTTGTGGGGTTTTTTGTTTGTTTGTTTGTTTGGTTTTGTTTTATTTTTGTTTTGTTTTGTTTGTTTGTTTGTTTTTCTACCAACTTTGTATTCACTTAAGTGATTATATGTAAAAAAAAGTTAATTTTCCCAAACTCATGTCAGTTTTGCCTACAACAATATTTGGTAAGCAATTTCCCTGTATTTATTTTGACCCACAAGCTTTCTCATTCCTTTTTTTTCCTATTTTGTCCTTCCTTACCACTGAGGAGGAGAAGTGAGTGAGCTTCGGGGTAGGAGTTACTCTAGTAGCCAAAGATCATCCATCATGGCATGAAACTCTACCAAAGCAAAGGATAGCTTCTCAGTAGCTAAATTCCCCAGTCTAGAAAAGAGACAACTCTGGGGAGATACCAATCTAAGATCCACCAAAAGAGAATGCTTTAGATTTAATGTCTTTTTGCAGGCTTTATCACTGCTGATTAAGTGGCACAGTTTCTCATAGTATTTTATTTTTTCTCTGTCAGAGAACAAAGAAGCACAGTCATTTGAAGAATGTAGTGTTAACATATAAATGAGTATAATGGTAGAGAGACTTGTACAAAAATTGTAAAAGCAATCTTTAAACAGTTATAATAATCAGTTTTACAAAAGGATTTTACAAAGGAAAAAATCCAGGTTATAGATACAGAATTTTAAAGCAAATTAGCCATGATATTTGTGTGACTGGGGGAAAAAAATCAATAGAGAAACCTGTAGCACAACATGCTTTTCCAAGTCTTTCCATCTGCCTTAAAATTACATTTTCACAGGTATAAGAGGGCCTTACTGTAGTTCCTGTAGGCACTTTGCCCCCAAATATCTCTGTTCTTGAATTTGATTTTCAAAAAATTTTACATGCATGCAAAGTTACTGCATTATACTAAGAAAAAGAGTGAGAGGATATACCCTGTGGAATTGGAGCCCAGTGAAATAAGGTTGTTCTGTGGTCTATTAATAGTGTTAGTAAAAAACCCGTAAAAGCCAGGTAACTTAATTTCACTCTTCTCATGGATTCACTGAAAGCTCTGTGACTGATCAGAAGGATTTGTATAACTTGGATGCAAATGGAAAGGAAAACACTAGAGGTCATATCCTGTGGATCAAAAGCTTACTTGCCTGAAGCAAACTTTCACACCATTTGAAAGAAATGTTCAGCCCTGTATTATCCAGGGGACACAGGGAATGTGTGACTGAAAAACCCAGAACTGTTGTGCAGCCTCATGTTCCTAAGCAGTGCAAAAGAAAAAACTCAGAACAGACACACATGGAGCCTGCAAGGTCACTGGACCTTAACTTGAATCAGGGAATTACCTTAGAAAAAGTAAAGATTTTAATACATAAACTATTCACACAGGAGAGTCTTTTGTAATACACAAGATATTTCAGATATGTTCACTACAAAGTTTAAGATAACCAAAAGAAATAGATTGTCAGGCCAGCTAGTTATAACAATCCAGTGGAAAAACTGAAGGATATGGCAGTCCAAGACATTGATTCAGGTCAAAGTTGCTATTTTACAGCTCCATTAATCAAAGATTTTCCAGAAATTTTCAGTGATAAAATAGATGGTATACAGTTCGTCAAGCACATAGTTCCAGGTAAGCAGGGAGATGTAATAAAATATTATATTAAGCTTAAAGACAGATGGTCAGCAACCCAGGAAAAGACTGGGATAAAGAATTCATAGTCATTCTTGTGTCTTCATATCTCTTC
Source organism: Pachyramphus minor (assembly GCA_013397135.1). NCBI lineage: Eukaryota > Metazoa > Chordata > Aves > Passeriformes > Tyrannidae > Pachyramphus > Pachyramphus minor. The sequence continues at coordinate 46,475 of VYXB01010744.1, read as the reverse complement.
TTGCAACGTGGATTTTTTCCTCATATGGGAAAAACTGGCTTATAAATAAGAATCTCAGCAAAGGGGGAGGGTAGAAATGCATCAGATGAATAGCAGACATAAATAGAAATATCTATCTATTTAAAACTTCAGCTGGATTCAAACAAACAAAAGGGAAAAGAAAAGAAAAAAGAAAAAAATACACCAACCAACAAGGAAATCTGTAAAATAGGTAAGCCATATCATACAGGAATTCAAGGTATATACAAATATTACGATGAAACCTGACATAGACTTCCTAGGAAACAGCAAAGTACCGTTACATCTCTGGATAAAAGCCAGTTCTACAGTGTGTCAGACAGAATTATCAAAACCAAGAACCAACCAACCTTGAAAGACACTGTTCCATATAAAGATTTGGAAAAGTGCATAAGCATTTTGACAGGGCTTTATACAAGGTCTCACAAAGAATCCTTATAAGCATCAGTGTATTTACAGCTTCAGCTAGGGGGGGTTGGAGCCCCTGGCACATCAGGAAACTGGGAAGAACTGTGTTTACTCAGCCAAAAGAAGCACAGGTTGAAGGAAGATCTACTTGTTTCCATTGACCACATAATAATTGCTCATAGAAAACACAGAGACAACATTTTTCCAGAGATGCACAGCTTCAGATCTGGAGGTAAAGAAAAATTGCAGTAAGGGAAATTCTACTTGAAAATAAAGAAATTAATCTTCACAATGAGGGTAGACAAATACTGGAATGGGCTGTCCAGATGGGATATGGAATCTTCACCCTTGGAGATGCTGAAAACTCAGCAGTACAAGGTACTGAACAAAGTCATCTCTTTCTGTAGCTGGAACAAACTTTGCAGCTGTCACTGCCTTGGTTTCCAAAGACCCCTTCCAAATTAAATATTCCTGTGTTTCTCTGGAACGAATTAAAAAAAATAAGAAACACAAGGGAAAAAAGGAAAAGACGCAAAGAAAGTATGAAGAGTAAGGAATTATATGTATTGAAATAAATAAGAGTAAGAAATAAACACAATTGAGAAATTCCTACCTTTAAAAAATATGAATTCTTCCACGTCTACACATTTCAGAGCACCTTTTAAAGGAATCACTCAACTCCTTACAGGGTAGATTTTTATGTTAAGGTAGACCTTTAAATTTTATTTTAATGGAGCTCATGTAATATCAACATTCTTTATCTACAATTCCAAATATTTAAGGCAAGATTGCTGAGGACTCAAGAATACTTTAGAAGTATTAATGACTACATCTGTAAGACATCTCTGTAAAGAAAGGGTGTTAACCTTTGCAAGGCAAAGGATCTCCACGTTCCATCTGCAACTCTGCAGTCCACCACGTGTAATACTGTAGCAAGCCTTTCACTTCAATTTTGTAAAATCACACCCTCCCTCTCTTTGGCAGCCTTTGTAGCGCTGTACACCTATATCTAAAGTGCTCATGTTCCCATATTCCTGGACTTGCATTAAGCTTAGTAGATAACAGCAGTAATTCCTAATAATTTAAATAAACAGTGTTCACATGAAATCTATGTACAAAATTTAGTATCCAGTGAGAGAATGCAACATCTGCATCCACTCCAAGTATTTTCCAATCAATGTCATCAGTATAATGAGCAAGAGCAGTCTGTAAGGAAATTGATAAAATTCACAAAATCTGAAGAGGATGCCCAGAAAAAGACGTTCTGTGGGGATTATAGTACATTTTTTTCCCAGCAATACACTGCAGAACATTTTTCTTTCTATCTCTTCTGTTTGTGTTGTTGGGGGTTTTGTTCTTGGCTTTGTTGTTTTGGTTTGGATTTTTTTTGTTTTGGTTTGGTTTGATTTTAGTTTTATTTGTTTGTCTGGCTTTGGTTTTTCGTTTGGTTTGGTTTTTAGGACACAGACCCCAGGAGTAATCTAGGCTGTTAAGTTCATTGTCTGCCATCAGCTATAGATATTCTTGGTCCTCTCCATGTCTCCTTTTTTTTTATAACAGTAAGAAATAAAGCTATGTTGTATTAGCAATTGCTGGATGAATTAGTCAACTGTCTTTCACATTTTATAATCTCTGTATGAGAAAGAAACTAAACAAGATTAGAGCAAACAGATGAGTTTAATGTCCTTTCCACAGATTGCTAGTCTACCTTGGATATCTATAAATTTTTCAGAAGCTTGCTCCACACCACAGCCTGATTTTCTTAGGGTTGTGCATTTATTATTTAACATGAAATATAACATCTTCTTGCTTCTTCTTTTCTAGTCTTAAGCCTGACCTCTTTCTGAGATAAATTTCAGTAACAAATGGCATAATTTTTAATTCAAATAGCTTCAAATGAGTACTTCAGAATTGATGAGAGTGAAAAGATCCATTCTCAAATCTACAGTTAAAAAAAAGATTCACCTAGTCAGCATGGAGATAATGAAAAATGCCAGATTGAGTATTGTGAGCATAAGATACCCCATATGATTCTCTCTGTGTACAGTAACAAACAATCTTGAGAACTGAAAATATATTTTTATTTTTTTATTAATAATCAAAGGGACTTATTTTTATACTTGGCCTATAAAGCTGCAACAGAAACTAACTCCGCAATTTCAGGGAATGTAGTGTAGAGAGTAATTATCCTTATTTTCCAGCCATCCATTTATTTTTCATCTTGCATAATGTTTTAGAGATCGAACATTTGCCTTGTGTTTTTTATAAGAGGTATTGCTTTCCACTTGCCTTTCAGTAAGTTGGGCAACTCTTTTTTGACATCCTTAAAATTTATTGCTATTGAATCCTTACTAATAGCGTAGAGAGGTTTTGACTGCTTGGGTTTTTTTAAGACTCTAAGGTACATTAGGAGTATCTCATTCTTATACCTGAAGCATTTATGATTCTCTTTGTAGAGAAAAGAAGGATACCCAGAACACCTGTTGACTGGGATGGACAGCTTAGCCATGGAATGTTTTCAGACTCCTGAACTAAATGTATTTCCATTAAAAAGACTTTTTCAAATTTCAATGTGGAAAAAAACCACCACAATTTCTGGGGCCCTTGCAAGTGTGGCAACACAGCCTAGTACATAGCTTGGTAGCTTAAAGAGATTGTGGTACCAAGACCTTCCGACATTTTTCTTACCTGCAAGAGCTTTGAGAAAACTCAGGAATCCTGAAGCAGTCTGAAAAGATCTGCTGTGAGCTGGACTGATAGTTGCAAGAAAAAACCCTAATGATTTCCATGGAATATTTTCTTGCAAAAGAAATGGGTCCTCACTGAATGCTTTCATTTGACTACATGGCCAAAGAAATTTTTGCTCTCAAATGTACCTGGTAAATATTTGACATCCACTTTTTTTAATGACCAAAAATTAGAAAATAACAATCTTTCAACAATTTCAAATACTCAGTTTTGTATTGCTTCATTTTTGCACTTGACTTTCCAAAACAAATTCAGTGTCTTAGCTGGAAATCTGTTTTTCTTGGGTCAAAAATATGTCCAGTGTAAGTGTTTGAGAATTCAACTGAGAAATTGTCACTTTAAGTACAATGAAACTGTAAGAAATATAAAATGCCCACCTTAAAGACCTTATAACTTGTCTTTACCATGATCTCTTTTTAAAACATATTCATATGCTGTTTATCATTCATATATATATATATATATATATTCACACACATTTATATATTTTGTACAGCATATTCCCTTATATTCAATCGGGACAATTATTTAGTATCTGTCTATGACATTTTGTTTCCTATAAAATGTAAGCTTTTGCATATAGACAAACCAAACTCAAAAGAAAATCTGTTTTTTAAATTTACACACTTGCTCAAATTTGAGAGGCACCACTCTGATAAGAATAACATAGGTTAACTCTTAAAGCATGTCTATTCTTGAAAGGTGCTCTGGGTTTTCTACCCCTGTATGTAATGATTTGCAAGAACTGCTGTATGACTTTTACAGGATATAGTTCCATGATGAACCTCTGCCAAAAATGTTATCAGGTCCTCAGGCAAAGTAAGGTTGTATCTGTTCTTAATTTTATCTTTCCTACCATTGGCATAATGCAGCTCAACCTCTCTTCCACGCTGTGGTGCTAGATCCATGTTACTAAGTGTCCGTTTTCCCTTCATTTGTCCTCACTGATGCTTGTGCACTGTGATTCATTAAAATCTAAGACCTCAGCATGAGCCACACAAAACATGAGGCACATTTACTGAATAATCACGTTTTGAACTCAACTATGTGAACTTGCCTTGGGCTATTGAAAAGCATAACATTTGATTATGATTAATGGAAACAGAAAGAGCTGTCAAGATGATACTACTGTAGTTGAGGTACACAAGTACACTCATAGATTTATTAGTATATTCAGTCAATAAGGCAGCAGAGAAAAGAATGCCAGATACAGAAATGTTATTTCAGCCAGGAAATTCAGCCCACATCATTTTGCTTTAAGGTATTTCATTTCCACATTCCAAAAATCCTGCTCCCAAATCAGGTTTATTTACACAGGTCAAAATGTCAGACAGTATTAAACAAAACACTGTATTTACGATGCAGTTTAGCATATGATAAGCTAAGTTAATCAGCCCTATTGGCTTCTCACTCTGTGGTGGCTGATTCCATTCCCTGTTGACTCTTTGAGTGAGTTTTCCTCCAAAAGTACACTCCTAAATTGTATAATCCATGAATTCAGGGCACTTTGGAAGCTGTCCCCATGGCTGTAAAACCAGTTATCACACATGGTGAAAACATAGAGTGAACGTTTGAAAAGAAACTGTGCTGGCTGGAAGCTGCAAAAATCAATAGAAATGTTACAAAATGCAGCTAATTTTTTTCCCCCTAAACGTTCATGTCTCCATATATTTACAAAAGAAATACCAATATGGTAATAAAGGCATTCAAATTTATATTTATTTATCATTTTATGTGTAAACAAATGTAAGTGAATCTGGCAACATTTTATTTTTAAATGGTGTTGCGGCATCTGTTGAACTCCGCACCCATTTCTGAGACATCATTTGTATTCTTGTTCCATTGAGAAGTGTTAGCAAATCTAATTTAACCTGAAGCAATTGTTTTACTGTTCCAGTTCAGTGAGAAGTTTTAGGTTTGGAAACCAAATTAGATTTTGGGAAATAAAAAGTCCAAATACTGAACACAACAAATGATCATCTTTCTGTGGCACAGAGCTATTGGGTAAGAGAAGCCCTGAAAAGGATATTCTAAAAGTTTCTCTAGATTTCAAAACAAAAAAAGCCAAAGTCTGATTGCTATCACCAACTCTGTCTCTACCAAACTCTTGTATAATTTACTGGAGCTATAGGTCGATCATGGAAAAGTAGTGCATTACCACTGTATTTATACGGTTTGCATAGGTTCATTGTTTTTTGAATTGGTCAAATTTGGGCAGAGATTTCACAATCATTTGGTAGAATAGTACTTTCTAGAAAAGTTTACTAAGTAATATCTCTATAGAAATTACATTGTTGATCTAAAATGCATTACTGAGTATCAACCTCTCTTAAGCAGAAAAGAAACCAACTGCTTTCACCTGTCTCTTCACATAAAAAATACACTGTTGAAATTCTGCAGATAAAGAGGGTTTTTATAACTGGTTCATTGTTCCTCATGAAACCACTATAAGCCCGAGCAAAAACATCCTCTCCAATGCAACTGCGTATCTGGAGGGGGAAAAAATCTCTTTTATGCAATATTAGAATTGTTAAATACTAACATGCATTTGTTTCAACAGAGAGGCTCAAACCGTCTCAGAGAGTATAATTTGCAAATAATGCAAGGATTCACAGATTTTGTTTGCTTGGTTAGTTAGGTTTTTGTTTGTTTATTTTTGCTTGTTTCCCTGGAGAGATTATTCTTCTAAATTAAATGCAGGGTTCTTGCAAGACCTAAGGAAAAGAATATTTATGTCTATATGCATAAAAATGTATTTGGTGCAAAAGCTTATGATGAATGCCAGTTATAAGATGAGGAAGAAATATTTTCCACAGGAAAGTTCCTTTGCATGTGTAGCTCCAGTCTAAAGTATAATAAAAAGAAAAATAATAATTCCAAGTAAGTCTCGACTTGAAATAAGGGTTTTTAGGGTTGATTCAAATGTTCCATTGATAATGAATGAAACAATTTGTTCATTTGATCTTTGTACCGAAGACCCCTGAAACTTAATCTTACAGTTTCAGTAATATCAGAATTATTAAGCCCAGAGAAATGCATTCATGCTGAAAGTGGAATTCTAGAAGTTAATAACTTTTAAGTGGTTTTAAGATTAATAATTATATTTGCATAAATCAGTAATTATATGAGATTGAAAAATGTTGTATAAAACTTTTAGGGATTACTCTTTCTTTACTGTGAAATAGTCAAGTGTGTACATTAGTTTTGAAATACAACCTAAGCATTGACAGTCTCACTAAAACTTCTCATTCTTTAATCTAAAAGCTTCAACACCTTTCTTATTTTTAGAAAGGAGCAGGATACTGTAAGTGTGACATACATAAGTGATTTCATTGGTCTATTGTATTTGAAACATCATGGCAGCTAGACAAAGTCCCCAGAGACTGGAGAAAGGGAATATCAAACTCATTTTAAAAAAGGCTAATAAGGGGGACCCTGGGAACTTCCAACCAGTTGGCTTCACCTCTGTGTCCTCTGAGAATATGGAATAGAACCTGCTGGAAGATAAATCAAAATATATGGAATAGGGGGAGTTAATTAGAAACAGTCAATATGGCTTCACCAAGGGTAAATCATGCCTGACTAATTCAGTGGCCTTCTGTGACAGGGTAACTTCAATGTTTGGATTATTTTCTGGGTTTTGGATGCAAGTGCTTATCCTAAGTGGTCCCGACCTATGTTTCAGGATGAACCTGCAAATCGTTGACTTGTATGAATTTTTTTTCCAATAGGAAAATTACATGGAATAGCAAAATTATGCATTCAGTAGTTTGCTTGAACTAGATTAACAGGGAAAAAAAGCTTGGGTTACAAAATTATATGCCCATGACCTGCAGCTAGGGAAGCTCCTTAAAAGTTACTGGAGGATTTGGGACAGTAATTACCATCATAACTTCAACATTTTTAAACTTTTAAGATTTATGCTTCAGAGAAAAAAAATGGCTTTAATTAAAAATTTTAGAGAAAATGGGAGATTTCTTCTGTTGGAAGTCAGTAGACATTGGTGTAGTTCCACTAGAAATGAACTTGGCCCATTGTGCTTTTCCCTGGCTTAAAAGCTAGAATACTAAAAGCCAATGGGTCAATTTTTTATGAGAATCTGACTTTGAATATCATACATTTCTGTTAACTTCAATAGATTTACTGTATTTTTGTATAATAGAGATTAGAATTTGTCTTGTGGTCTGAATGTAATTTAAAAGAATTATGCAGAAAGACAGAGCAAGTAAAGCTGCTGTCAAAAGGTTAGAAAAATCAATAGGCAGAGCAGAAAATAAAGTAGTAAAAAGGGTATTTAAAACCCCAAAAGTTAAAATGTCATTTTGATACGAGAGAGAGGAATTTTGCTGAGAAACTGTGTTATATAGCACAGGCTATCGGTATGAATAGGCAATCAGCCTCATGGCTGTCGGAAAAGTGGGATGCACAGTTATGTAACGTAGACCTGATTTGCACCCCTGGAGTAAGTCTAGCCCTTCTAAGTTAATTACTCTCTTTTATATGTGAAAGTGATGAAAAGAGGCTCCAAGACTCCCTTTCCACTAAAACAAAAGCCTGTTTTTTTCTTTACTCGTTCTTAAACTAACCACAAATTTGTTAGTCATGTCCTTTTCCTTGGATGAATATTCTTTATTTATTTTCCAATCTGTTGATGCAAGTGATTTTTTATTTCAGTTAAAGTGAAAAGATTTTCAATTAAAGTGGAAAATTCTATTATTTTTTTTCAGAATATGTTTCACTATAAGTCATTTAATGATTACCCAAAATAACTACTACTGTCTTAAAAGTTTCCAAATTTTTTACATATTTCTCTAAATATATATGAAAGTGCATCCTTATTGTAAATAAGAATTTTCCCCAGTAATTTAACATGGATTTAAAATAGGCATCAGATCTTAAATGTAAACACTGCATTGAAAACATTATCATAACTGTAATTTCCTTTAGTGAAAAAATGCATGTGATATTCATTTTTAGTTATAACTCCACTTATCCTGACTGGACTGATAAATACAGTTTTTCTTTTATTTCTGTAAGCTTAATCAATGTGATTATAATAATAATCATATGAAGCTTAGGTTTCAGATTAAGTTGGAATCTTTATCTCACTTTTATCTAAGACTGTCTCTTTTAAAACCTAACAAATGGCAGCAGATTCTGGTACTTACAGCACTGCCTTTATGTAAGTATTATTCCCCCTTTTTATATGAAAAAGAACAGAACCCTTCCTACTCTGTGATAGCCCTAGAACTCAACAGGTTTAATTTTAGCTGTTGTAAGCCCTGAATAATCTTCTCTTTGGGTAAATTGTATCATCTAGAGGAAGGGCTCTTCATGAAAGAACACCACATCATCAGAATAGATCATGAGTTGCTATCATGAAATTTTCAGGAACCCTTCAAATTAAGAAATCTCCACAAAATCCACAAAGTGGAAAGGTTTGTCCTCTGAATGATACTAAATCTAGTTTTCAAGATACCTATTAAAATAAAACAAGTCTGTGTGGCAAGAAGACTTTAGGGCTAGCATTAAGGAGATTTGTCTGGAACTACTCAATTAAGCAAGATGTTAGTCTGCAATTGGAAGGAACAACTATAAAACCTGGCATTAAATGAAGAAAATGTATATGTCAGCAGAGCAAGGATTCAACTGTTAAATGTTTAACTAACTTTCAGGTTTTGTGTGTTGGGTTTTTTTGTTGTTTGTTTTGTTTTGTTTTGGTGGGGGTGTTCTTGTTTGTTTGGTTTGGTTTGGTTGGTTAATTGTTTTGGGTTTGGTGGGGTTTTTTTGTTTGTTTGGTTTGGTTTTCCCCTTCTTCTTTTTCATTTTCCCAAAGTTAAAATAATGGCTGATATTTTCTACTGATTGAATTAAAAGCATTTTTATGTTATACATTGCATAGCTGCCATGTATCATTTAATTTTTGGGTGGCTTGTATTGAACTCATCTTATTGAATTTTGTTGAAATTGTCCTTATTGATCACACTTACTATCGATATATTTAAGGATGGCTCTGTTGTTCCTTCTAAACATATTCTGAACAGAAGGTCAAATATCACTTTATCTGAACTTGTTGGCAGAAATGTCACTTTCAGTCCGGTGAAAACATTGTTAAAAATTTCATAATGAAAAGGTCATAACATGTTATCAGACACTTTGCAGAGGGAACAAACCAAATTAAATTCTAGTTTAATAAAAAAAAAAAGCCGAACTGAATAATAATATGACCATATCCAAGGATATTCAGTTTGTGATACCAACATTAAACATCAATCTTAAATCAAAATTAATATACAGGCTGTTGTGGTTTTCCTTCCAATCATCAAGTTCTTATTCAAATAAGAAAGAAAATAGAGAATATGAATGGAATACCATCTTGGAAGGGACCTCAATGTTCGGATTTATCCTTAATTGTGAAAAGTCGTCTAGACAAGATGTCCCAGCACCCTCTCCAATTGAATAGTATGTGTTCAAATCCTGGAGAATTATCCAGTATTGGGAAAAATGAAACAATGTCTGAATCTAAAGATACTTTATCTGACATTGAGCAAACAGCAGTTGGAGATTCCACAGCTGTGTTCTCAAAACCTGACCTTCACCTGATTTTAAAGATATTCACTCATTAGATCAAATTCAGGAACTGACCTGATTACAAGGAATAGAATTTTTATATATGTTACATCCTGCAGGAACATTCCACTTCTATCACTCAAGTAAACTCAAACAAACAAACAAACAAAAAAACCCCAAACCTACTGAAGCATATATCCTATTGTTTTGCCTGCCTTCTAAAAGATTCTGAGGCCAAAGCTTAAAATAAATGTTTCTTATAATTGTATCTAAACATCATTGTGAAGAATGCAAAATACTCATGAAGGAAATGCATATTAGTGGAGTTACAATTTCCTTAATCACAGTAATTAAAGTCTGCTATGTCAATGGGGCATACCTTTTGTTTATACACTAGTTTTGACTTTTTGTTTGATATTTATTTGACATTTATTTGAAAGGTAAGTGTTTAACTTGTGTGTAACTATGGTATATATCAGTTTTATACATTTTCTTTTTTTTATTTTTACACTTTTTTGAAAAAAAATCTCGTGCTGTGGACATTACTCATGTCATACAGAAACTTAATATCAGAGTTCGAACCTGCACTGGTCAGCTAAAGTTTTTACTTTTATCAGCACTGCCACTGAGATCAATGAACAGTCCTATTAGCAGGCACATCAACATGTAATTGATGAAGATAAAGTATTGGTTTGGGTTTTTTTCTTCCTTTGCACATGATATCTTATTAACATAAACTATGTACTGGTAAGCAGAAGAGATATACTGTTGAGCACCAGAAAGGCTCAAGTGCCATAAATACCCCCTGCCCTGACTGCTACAAGATAGTCCAGTGTCTGTAGTTATAACGGTATAAATCCATACTCCCTTTCCTCTTTTCTTTGCAAATTACCTTAAAGAATTCTCTTTAATTGCTCTATATTTTACTACACAAATGGCTTTTCTAATACATGTTCAAACACACATACATTCAAAAAAAAAAGATAAAAATTATTTCCGGAAGTGAAAATCAGAGCAGATTTTTCCCTTTAGGTGTAGAAAAGGCTCTCTGCTATCAGAGGAGAACTGGTTTAGAATTTACTCTTGACCCTCTCCCTCTTCCTTCCTCTGTATCAACATAAAATTCTTGATGTGTGTGTAGATCAAAAAGCACCAATTACATTTGCTTTAGGAAGAGGTCAACAGCTTGAAGAAAGCAGAAGAAAATCTAGCTTTGCAAATCTACAGTTTCTGAAAAATAAATACATTCTACTTTGGTTCTGTAACCTTACTGGTGATGTATCTAAATTTCTGAAATACTTACTATCATTAAGATTGCCTTTCCTTAACTGTAAACTGCAAATGTGGCCATTGTCATCTGAACTGGAAGAGGAGCAAGATCCAACATTTTCTGTAGACTTTGTTATGGAGCTACATATAGGCAATGGATAAATTTAGCCAACATTGCAGAGAGCTATGCTCTGAGAGGCAGAAATTTTTTATTCATCCTTTTTACTTTTTTTTTTTTTTTGTAGTCATTACAGGCACTTTTTCTATGTTCTCGGTATTCAAAAACATAAACTGTGTAGCTATGCCTTCTGTTTTCATCCTGTGGTTTTCAGACACGCTTTTCTGTACTGGGGCTGTGGGGTGAGGTGAGACTGAATTGGTGCATGATTTTTCACGGTTCTCAGTAAAAAAGATCCAACAAAAAATGGCTTGACAAAATAACTTCTTTAATAAGATAGAATAAGGGAAGGAAAACAGTTACTGAGTAAACCTTCTGTCCCTAAGGGCACAGAAGTTTGTGTAGCATTGAGCAGAACCCATTTGGATTTTCTCCTGGCACACTGTGCAGAGCAGATGCTGACCAGAGAGAGAAGCTTTCCCTTTTAGTCCTTTGATCTACCATCTAATTCCCTCACAAGGAAACTATTCTAAAAAATGTTCTCACAAAGACTTGTTGCTCCACCATTAGACTAAAGCAAGGCCACAAAAATGATAGTGAGTGGTATCTGCCCAAGGTGCTCTGCCATGGTGAGCCCAGGAACATGAGCATCACGTCAGGAGCATGGGCTTACTTAGGTTAATCATTATGTGGAACTCTTAAGTGTGAAGTTGTATCTGAGTCAGGATCACTACATTCTACCCCTTCATCCACACACCATTTACCTTTCCCAAATCTAAATTACAGACTACCTGATTTACATACCAGCTTCTCAAGCCCTAAATTTGAGTCCAAACAGTAGATGTGGCCTGTTCAAGGTCACTGGTTCCTTGAATATTTTTATTTTCCACAACGCTTCTAATTCACAGTACCAATTTTTTTTCCTACTTCGGTAGATGTGTAGAGTGATTATTAATTACTGAATTTTCACAAACCATGGTACATAGCAATTACTGATTTCATAAATTAAGAGCGTAGTCCTAACCCATAATTAGAAAATTAGGCTTGTAAAAAGCCTCTACTCAGTAAAAGGAGTGTTCATAATAAATTACATTTTTTCATTTTGGAGTCTCTCACTCAACAGCTCTCAAAAGCAGTATTTGAATCAATTGTATTGAGAAAATTCTCTGGTTCAGTCTAAATATAGAGATAAAGGTTTCTTGGAAAGGAAGGGTAGGGCATCCTTTATTATACTGTCCAATGAAAGGCTTGTTCTTATATACTGCCCTGCTTGTCTCTCCATTCAGATCAGAATTTCTTCCACCTCCCAAAAAGTAGAGCTCTGTTGCTAAGGAATCATGAAAGTTTCTTGATTTCTGTCTACAAGGAAAAACAGATAACTTGGTCAACTTGCAAATTTCATTGTGAAAAAACGTTCCCACTTTCATTCAGTTAAAACAATCTTCATTTTTCACCCCGAAATGCTGCTAAATTTTTTCTGCCTTGCTACAATTGAGTGGTAAAAGAGAAAACTCAAAATATTTGTCTTATAATAGAACAGAAAACTGCATTAAAAAGGCATTTCAGTACAGTAGACTGTACTGATCTTTACTGATATTTATGAGAATATAAAGATAATAATATAAACTTTGTACAAAATTCAAGAAATATTTGTTTGTTATGAATCTGCCTCTCTCAAATACTATCAATCCAAGTCTTCTGTGCATACATACTCACAAACGCAGAGTGTCCCAAAAACCACAATAGGATTACAGGTGTTGAAATGGTGAATAGCTGACCTTGTGTTAATTATCTGGATCACATATAAAAGAGTATATAAGTTTCATTAACAAATTTTTGAAAATTCCTCAGAAGTAAAAAGGATTTGAAATGAGAGTTGACAGTGCAAAATGAAAGCAATGAATGACATGAGTTAATAATGAAAAAAATAGTTTGGAATATCACTTAGGAAAACAAAGAATTGAACTAATTTAATCAAGAAATAGCAACAGGTCCCAAGGGATACCACCAGAACACCAGAATTACCTACAGAAATATGGAAGATCTGATAAATCTCAGCTATTCATACCTTTGCTTATTTGTAGCATAACAGAATTAACTTCCTGTATCCTGCAGGTCCTGGTAATAAACCAGACCAATGGCATAGTATGATCAACTTTATTTGGCTTTGAAGATGTGATGTAGGCCATAATATTAATTCATCTTCAATTCTTGCCTCCTTCCTGTATGAATCAATGGGTAAATAGACCAAAAAAATTTTTTGGTTTGCTGGCCAACTGAGCTAGCAGTGGTTCTTCTTCAGTGTACTGAAGACCATGTGCTTGAGAAAGTTGAAACCTGAGAAACCATCTGCACCTCTTAATATAATTATTTTGCAGAATATACTGGGTTAAGATGCACTCATCAGTTATCCACTTAAAGGTGAGCAAAATTATGGTCGATTCTTATACATCCAAGAAAACTCCCACTAAATGCAAAGGCAGTTTTGATATAAACAAAGAAGTTTACAACTGAAAAGTTATCAAAGTCTCTGACAAATTTGGCAGTCTTTTCTGAAGTACTGAAATTTCAGATTTTTATTTTCTCAAAATCTTGGTCTTCATAATTCTGTATCTACAGTAAGGAGAATCCACTGAACAGATCTAAGAGTTAAAGCTGTGAAGAATCAGTAAGGATAATGCATGTTCATGCACATCTTCAGGTTGGTTTATTTTGGTTGAAAAAGAAGTAATAAACAATAAATTTGCAGTATAGATTTCTGTAAGTTGTTATAAAGAACTGAAATGGTAAGAAAATTGATGTTTACACAGTACTGATGAATATAGGACTAAACCGCACACAAAGGTTATTGTGCATTACCTTTCCTTGATTAAAATGTAGAAAACATCATTGTTGTTGTAAAGACAGATTAGACTTCATTTTACAATATGAAGCAGAATTCCAATAAGAAACATGGGAAAATCCAAGAGAAGAGACCCACATATACATTACAAATTATTCCATCATCTGAATACATCTTCAAGGACAACACATAAAATTATCCAGTACTTCTTTATTATTATGCAGTACTCTACCATTATTCAGTATTTTCTGTAATGCTTCTACTATGCCTGTTATCATTATACAAATAAAGAGTGGGTTCTATTTCTAGTTCTTATCGTGAGTTGTTTTCTGAGTCTGGATAAAGCGCCTGTCTTTATTTCTCCTTGTTTTAGGGGAAAACATATGATGAATAATGCTTTTCTTCTGAGTAATGCTCAGCTTCATGGCGTCACCTAAAGCCCAGCAAGTTAAATAAGCTTTTTATTGACTTCAGTGAGTTTTGGGTCAGATGACCTATTTAAAAATTAATAACACCAACCAACGACATTATATTTAGGGAGATACTAATGAATTCATCCTTGAAATTTAATTCCTAATGCTGTTTTCTTACTTCCTTCAAATTATACCATTTCAGATTTAGAATTGAACATCAGATATAACTGGCTGAAGTACCGGAAAAAGGAAAGTTGATATATGTCTGTCCTAAAAGGTTGTTTGAAATACCAGCTGAATTTTGAATGTACCAAGCTGGTACTGTTACTAAAAACATAATCTGGAAAAAAACCATTCTTTTTATTTGTTTGTTTTTTACTGGAGCAAAATAAATTACAAAAGGAAAAGAATGAAACAGAGTACTGTGTTTCAGTACACACTGACAAGTTAAATGTAGGATAGATTGGCCTCAAATGAAGAATTCTTTGCTAGATCTGTAAGCGTCAATAATTGTGTTCCTCTCCTGGTTTTCTTGTATCACTGAGATCAGAACTACCACAATGGACTTCTATGGATTATAATACTTCAGTTGAAAGCCTGACATGGAGAAACATATGAAAATGAGCTTATTAGGGATACATTTTATTAAGGAAACCAGTCAAAACCAAATGTGGTGGGTTGACCCTGGCTGGATACCAAGGGCCCACCAAAACTGTTCTATTACTCCCCTCTTCAGCTGCACAGGGGAGAAAATAACAAAATAACAAATAGGTTCATGGGGTGAGATAAGAATGGAAAGAAATCACTCACCATTTACCATGATGAGCAAAATAAGCTTGACTTGTGAAAATCAGTTCAATTTGTTACCAATTAAATCAGAGTAGAGAAATGAGAAATAAGCCCAAATTTTAAAACCACTTTCCCCATTCTTCCTGGGCTTAGCTTCACTCTCGATCCTCTATTTCTTCCCACTCCATGGTGCAGGGGGAATGGGGATGGTCAGTTCATCACAAGTTGTCTCTATTCTCTCTTCCCCTGCTCCAGCATGGGTTCCTGACTTGGGGTTCACTTCTTCTGGAACAGGCTGCTCCAATGTGGGTCTCCCATGGCACCACCTGCTCCACCATGGACCTCCACAGGCTACAGGAGACAGCCTGCCTCACCATGGTCTTCCCCACATACTGCAGGGGGAATCTCAGCTCTGATGCCTGGAGCACCTCCTCCCACTCCACTGACCTTGGTGTCTGCAGTGCTGTCTGAGATGTTCTCATGCCTTTCTTCTGCTACAGTTGCCCAGATTTTTTCCCTCCTTCTTAACTGGGTTGGTCCAGAGGTTATACCACTGTCACTGGTAGGCTTGTCCTTAGCCACTGACAAGTCCATTTTGGAGCAGGGTGGCAGTGGCTCTGTTGGACATGGGGGAAGCTTCTGGCAGCTTCTTACCCATTAAGGTCCACTGCTACCAAAAATTTGCCATGCAAATGCACTCTCACCAGAAAAAAAAAAAAAAAGAGGTCACCAAAAGGTGATATCTCTGTTTTATCCTTTAACTGAACCTCTTCAGTTCCTGAGAGTTTAAAACAGGGAGCATATATATGTAAAATTCTAAAAAGTGACCCAGCAGTTTATGAAAGAAGTAAAATGACATGAAATGTACTGCATTTAAATGGTGTAAGTTCAGTGGAAGTTCAAAGGTTCCTGATAAACCGAAAAAAACCACCAAAATCTAACAAAAAATAGATCTGTCATGTTTAAAATAGTTACTTATTTTTCTCTACCTTGTAGATAACCACTTTTGACTGGTAATCCAGGCAACTGATTTTAATTCTTAATTTTTAGAAATATTTTAAATGAACAACTTCTATATTTCTAAAACCAGAATAACTGAATAAACATGGTATTAAACAGTAATTGAAAATATATTTACTTTCTGAAGGAGAACAACTGAATTGGTTTCTGTTTTTCTCTGTTAACTAAACAAGTACGGCAAGACTTCTATCAAAGTAGATCAAATGAAGGTGTTACGAATTCACCCTTTGCATCTTCAAAATTGTCATGTAGCCCTAATCTGCTTTTATTTTAGTTAAATATTCAGTTGTTTATTATTTGTATGAATTTTCTGTTGACATCAGCCACTGACAAAAGCAATCACTGTTCTAGCATCTGTAAAAGGAACTGTGTGAGGCACTGCATAAAATACCTCAACTATCTGAATGAAATATTCTGTTTTATGAGGGAAAACTGGTATTTAAAATCAGTATCTATTTCATTTTAATAAAATGAAAATAGGTCATTGAATGTCAAACTTAACATTTGATGGCAATCACTTTGAATAAAAGCAGCAGAAACAACCTAGGGAAAGATGTGTGGTGCCTGTAGTTGAGCCCTTCATTGATTCCAAACTGCAGTTTCCAGACAACTTCCAAAATCATTCCCATGTGTAGACAGAGATGTCGATACATCACTCACATGTTTAAAAAGCATATCTGACTATCTAAACAGAATAAATGCATAAGAGCTTAGTGGGTATAATGTCACGCTCAATGGAACTAAGCAGAAAAGGAAGGACATTTTTCACCCTTTTGAGTGTTTTCATATTACGACCACAAATCTAAGACACTGAGGCAGAAGAATGGCAGTGAATATAAGAGAATAACAGATTTTTTTTTAAAAATGTACTGAAATAATTTTAATAAGAACTATGACATGGTCTAATGCTGAAGATATCTTAGACCCATAAAAGATTAGAGTCTGAAATCCGAAGGGAATGTAAAGTTAATTTTTTATAATGCTTCAGTTACTTATTAAACCTTCACTTTAGATCTGGCATAATTTATAAAGCACACTATGTTTTCCCAGTATATTTATATAACAACAAGACTAGTGAAAATAACAAATAAACATGTTTTATTAGGGTAAGGAGGAAGCAGAAAAAAAATAAACAACTCTTTAGAGTGTTTGGATCATTTCCACAGTACTGCCATATGGTAAATTCAGCTAGTGTGCAGCAAAGCTGCAATAATTTGTGATTATTTTAGGCAGATCTGGCAACTGTTTACTAAAGATAATAAAAGCTAACCATTCAGTGAATCTGGTGGTATACTCTCAGCACACACCATCCTCCAATGATCCCTAATGTGGCAAGGGTGGAAAGAAGTGCACAGTTCCCACAGCTAACTGATCACAGTTACTTTTTTCCAATGGTCATGGCCAAAGAATGACTGGAGCTTCTCCCCTGCTTTCTTTGATATGACGAAAAGGAAGTAAAGTACATATAAATGTAACTGTGCATGTACAACTGAGGAAAGAAGAGGTCATGAAGTCACAAAATGCAATGAAATCACAAAAAAATGGCTGCTAGGTCTGTAAGTGTGTGCTGTACCTTAAGAAATACTAATATGAGAATAAATAAACAAACAACTATAACTCATCAGTGTTTTTACAAAACAAAGCAGGTATTTGCTTTATCAGACTCTAGTTACATGGAAGTTCAAGCCCAAAATCTGTACTGTCCTGGTCTTGTATTCTTGCTGGTGCTAGAACTAACACTTATATGACCCAGAAAATGAGGCTATTTGTAGAAGCAAACTCCTCAGAAAAAATGAACCAGGGTAACAAAATGTAAAAGACTTTCTGCAAACGGTGGTTGCATTAATACAAGGAAACTAAGCAAAATGACATGGAATGAATCTATAATTGAAAATTACCTGTTTTCTAGGGATTATAAAACAACAAAATTCTTCTAGTGCATTTCTGTGTCAGTATTCCTAAAATGGTATAATACAACAAAGGTTCCCAGATTTGAAGGGGTAGCAGGGGCCACTTTAAACAAGAATCTTGTTTGCTTGATATTTGTGCTTCTATGTTCAAGCTTGCATGAGACTTCCATGTGGGTACAGAAACAGTAACGTATTAGACTGATTTTATGTTTTGTTTACCCTTACATTCTTCATGCGAATAAGGACTATTAATTTCTGTCAAATATTGATACCTCATCATATAACACTGTTAATGATGACTGTTTCTACTATTAGTTCGGTGCTTATGACCACAGTGTTAAGGGACAGATTTAAGATTCCTAGGAACTGGACTTCCACTTTGAAAATGTCATAACATATATCAACTATGACCCAGTGTAGTTGAGCATCCCACATACAAGAAGTCTGATGCATACAGATTATAATTTTGCTAGATCAGTGATTTTCAAGCTTTTCTTTTTTTTTTTTTTTTTTTCAGATTTGCAAATAGATAAAATATTTCCACTGGAGAGCAAATTTTAAGTCAACAATAAGCTTATTTTTCCACCACCTTCCACATTTCTCTTGGTGTTAGCTGACCAGTGCTGCAATCCAAAAAGTGAATGCTTAAACCCACTGCAGTTGATATTATACAGAAACTGCAGAAAAATCTACAAAGATATTGTAAATTCTGCATTAAGTTGAGCAAGGTGATAAAGATGCAGAGTTCAGAGAATCAGAAAGTCACAAGGCAAAAACTGCCTGTGAATCAGTGCATTTAGCTTCAGGACAGTAGCTATTCTGAAGATCCTGTTTTCTGGTAAAAGAATTGCTTTCAGGAGGGATTTTAAACAGATCAATGTTGTTGCTTTGCAGGTATTTATGGGAAATCCTCCCAGCGAGGGGAAAATAACAGGAATATATTAAATTTTGTTTACTTTATGTTTACGACATGCACTGTATTACAATGTAATTGCTTCAGTAGTGTATCTTCTAGTAGCAATAATGGTTCTAGTACCTTTTATTGAGTCTTTGGCATTTAAACACTAATTCAATTGCCTTTGCAAATATTCGCTTTCTAGCTGTTACCAGGAAGCTCAGCACAGTGAACCTTTTGAATTGAATCAGGCAATCCCTGTCATTTCACTCAGTGCCTTCCACAGGATTACTTGAAGAAGTAGGCTTTAGATGAGGAATTTAACAACTTCAGGACTCTATCTCTTATTAAAAATCCTTGGTTTGCTTTTGTCTAAAAAAAACCCCAGTATCCGAGCTTCAGATTGAACTAAATAGAGACACTACATTTTGGTGTTTCTTACGACGTTGAGCATGTACTTTGATACCATGTTTCAACTACTATCTCATTTTATTATTTCTTTAAGAGTTTGACAGCTTCTATAACCAGAGATTTGTGTGAGGTTAATAATCATCAGGGAACATGATTCTGAGAGGTTCTGCTACTGTGCATATTGGCAAACAGGCCTTAATACAAGCACTTTGCAGATGTTCGGTAGTTTCCTTAATTTCAAGAGCGCCTCCCAGAATGAACCAAGACTCTGTGATTACCTGCCCTGCTAATCCTAATTATTTTATAATGAGACTCAGGAGGTCATAATAGCCACACCTACATGTTCAGCTTCTTAATTCAATGTATGACATCTTGCCTTTATTTTCATCAGCCATACAGTTTAGATTCAAAAGACAGCAGTAGCTTGTGTCTTCCAAAAAGACAACCTTCTTGACTACGATGAAATCAGGACAGAAGTCCTCCATTTTGTCCACTTTTTTCCCCAGTCCTTACGCCTAGCAATGAAACCTAATTTCTCATTTGGACTTCTCTTTTTACTGTTCAAGCACTCCATTTTATTTAGATTTTTCCTCCTAGATTAAATACCCTCTCTGATCCCAACTTTTCTTACCTTAGAGAAGCATATGTTTGCAAGAATCATGTAACACCCTTGATATTATAAAAGTATCATAAAATACCAGTGCTCATAAGTTGACTGACTAACCAACTGTATCTTACAAAAAAACACAGAATCATTTAGGTTGGAAAAGACCTCCAAGATCATTGAGTTCCACCTTTGACCGATCACCATCTTGTCAACAAGACCATGGCACTGTCAAGTTTGATGTTTCTTGAAGACCTTCAGGGATAGGAACAGCCTGAGGGCAGCCTTTTCCAATGTTTAACAACTTTTTCAATGAAGAAATTCTTTCTGATATCCAACCTAAACCTCTTCTGGCACAGCTTGAGGCTATGTCATCTCATCCTGTCTCTAGTTGCTTGGGAGAAGAGGCCAACCCCCACCTCAGTAGAGCCTCCTTTCAGGTGGTTGTAGAGACTGATAAGGTTTTTTCCCTAGGCCTACTCTTATCCAGGCTAAACAACCCTCACCTGATCCTCATATAAAATACCCTCCAGACTGTTCACCAGCTGTGTTGTCCTTCTCTTTACATGCTCCAGCACCTCAATGTCTTTGTTGAAGTGAGAGGTCAAAAATGAACACGTGATTTCAGGTGCGGCCTCACCACTGCTGAGCACTGAAGTTCTTAATTGAATAGATCTGTCACATAAGCAATTACATAAACCCATAGAAACACAATGGAAACTAGTGTAATTTTGTGCAGAAATAATCTGTCCAGTAACTTGTGTAAATTTGTTCTTTGATATGATATTTAATGTCATGTTGTTACTTTGTAACTGCCTGAATGGATTTCTCTGCACTTCCATAGGGTTTTAAATTTATTTTTTCTCCTAATGCTTTCATGGCAAAGATTTAAACAAAAAAAACAAAACAAAAACAACAGAAAAAGAAAGGGTCAGATTTTATTGAAATTATCTAATTGTAATCTGTAAATTCTATATATGTTTTGTCAGTTTTAATAAACAATAGAATCCAAATTTTTGTTTTGTGCTCTTTTTTCAAACTGCTTAAGAAACTGAGAAATGTCTTCTCTGGTACATCTGAAGATGCTCATAATCTTCAGTATTTGCCTGTCATCATATGGAGCCTTAGATATTTTTGTTTCCTTATTAGCTTGCTTGAAAGTATTTGGACTAACAAGCTTAGGCAAACCCACTAGTATCTTTACAAGGGTTAACTGGCACAGTGGTGCAAATCACCTAGTTTAATTCAGAATTCAATGCTAATTTATGATGCCTTCATTGCTCTGTGTTTGGGAAAATTAATTAGTCAAACTCAGCTTAAGTTGTTGAAATGAACTGCCTAAATAAGATTTAAACTGATTATAAATTTTAAAATAGAACCTCATTACCTGGGTAGATTTGACAGAATGTTTATGTCTATGTTTGAATTGCTAATATACAATTAAAGAAAAGTAATCATTCAGAGTATTAGAACACCATGTGTTCTGAGAACTGTTTATTACTCCTTTAGTAGCCTTTCTGATATAGTTAAAGTACTGATAACTTTCCAGCAATAAAGGAAAAAAAAAGTCAGAGTTTCAGTATCACATTTACAATACCTCTTTATTAATGAACACAGAGCACATATTGAGCTACTTTGAAGAAAATTTGTAACTCATTGACAAAAGAGAAAACAAATAGAAAAAATATGAAGAGCAAAGGAATTTAATCCATTATGTTATGAGGCCTAGGTTTTTTTGCATATATGTTTGAAAGTAATAATTGCATTATTAATGCATGGGGTCTCTTAGAATTATATGACAATATTTTGAACTTCATACACATCGCCTCCAACACACAGAGGCAGACACAGAGAGATCATGAGGGATGGGATGAGCATAGCACCCTCTTGTGCTACATTGTGGTGGTGCATCCTCCTCCCCCCACTCCCTTCGGTCCTGCTCTACAATCTCAGCAGCTCCTGATAAACCTTGACTGAACCAGCTGAGCAGTGAAGGGCCCCTGGACTGCACCAGTTCAGCAACGGAGTGTCCCTTGAGCATACCAGGAGCTCTTGCACGATAAAGGTGGGAACGATTCTGACCATAGCAAGAACATCAACTGCCTGACCAAGGCGGGGAACAAAGGATAGACAGTTATCACAATGTGTTTTGAAAAAATGAATTTTAGCCCCAGTGGAACAATATTGTTGGAAAAAAGTCTAGTAGTTACCAACTTGGGTTATAGCAATGATGGAAACTGGCTGATGGCTGAAGACAATCATCTCATGATCCTATAAACCACGGTCTTAAATTAAACCCTTTGGCCTCTCCCAGACTACAGCAGGCTACGCCAGCATTTTCCCCTGAGTAGAGATCCCCTTGGAGCTCAAGTTTTTGATATTCAAGACCATCACTGATGATGACACCCAGGCTGGTACCCCCACCTACCCATTCCTCAAATGCAACCCATGCCTGCCTGTTCAGATATGTTAAAGGATTTGATCTATTTCACTGCATCTGAGCAGAATTTTAATAGGTACCTTCACACATATAGTTATAGGTGTATACATCTCTTTGTCTGTGTCTGTGAATTAATTAAGGTATGCACGCTGTTATTGTGAAATGTATAATTAAGTCATTGTCATAAATCTAGTAAACCCTATTGAATCACTTTATAAGTATTAAATTAGTCAATGATTAAGTGCTACTAAACCATTCTTTATGTTATCTTTAGAATTCATATCCCTTGCACCCTTACCCTTTTGCATTCCTTGTCTTCATGCAAATCATCCTAAATTGATTCTATGACCATTTTCTTATGTATGCTTCATCCACGTACTAAGTAATAGAGTGAACCTTGCCATCAAACTCTGTTAAAGTCATACTTTCACAAATTGATTTTAAAACCTGCTTTTTGCCAATACCTTTGATGATGATCTAAGCACTCATTCATGTCATATGTGAACAGTGGATCTAACCAAGTCCAGTTTTGTAAGTGTAGGTTTCTAGGCTGTGAAGTGCATGGAGAATGTAGCAGAATTCTGAGATAAAAATAGTTTTAGATGAAGCAAAGTTGGCAGATGTATTCCAGTGGTACAGGCAGCTGCAAACAGTCACTCAGCCCATGGTGCATGAGCAGTCTATGGAGTGAGTTAAATGCAAAGACTCTCTGAATCACTTGGATGTCAAGTTCTCAGCACCAGCCATTAGCTGGTTTGCTTCACAGATGGAGACTGTTTTCCGGTATAGACACAACCAGTGTTAATAGACTGACCAGAAGGCAGTCAACAGACTTCACACAAACACAAACCTACAACTTCCTATTGTGTCAGCAGTCACAGCTGGCAGCACACAGAGAGAACATCCAATGGCTGCATCCATACTGGTAAGCAGAACACCATTTTCTATATTATGAAATTGTAAGAAGAATCCCCAGTATAGTTTTCCAGCAGGTCAAAGAGCACTGTCTAAGGCTGTGCGAGCATGTTTCAGGATGCAGTTCAAAATTTCTGATATTTGGTTTTGAGTTGCCACGTTTAGAGGGAAAAGGCAATGAGGTAGGTGCGTTCAATAGCATGAAGACAGACATTCCTATTTCAGGTGGCCTTAGTGCTAGTTACAGGCACAACATTTTTCCTGGGTAAGGCCCCCAGTGAGGGTTTGTGACTGCATTTGACATTAACATTTTGTTAAAGACGTTTTTGTTCCAGATATATAACATACAAATAAATCATTGTGATTTTTCCTCTACTTCCATGGTTATACATCTTTCCTCCTTTAGAGCTTTGGACAACTTCAGAGGATTTTTTTTTTTTTTTCAAGTATGTGATGTAATCGCAAAAGTTTTTACTATATTTCTGGAGACGATTTTCTCGTAGATGGTACAATCTCTTTCTTACAATGCAATTTAAAGGTAAAAAAAAGGAATCTCCTCCCCAAAATGTCTTCCATTTCCTTCGGATCAACTAACTGATTCGTGTTCACTAACTCACAGGTCCTTCGTGTGAGTTTTAATTGCAAACCATTTCCTCAGCTGCCTTGACAAGAAGTTTGACAATGTCATCATTAAGGGGACACAAGTTACTATGGCGTCATTTACATTTAAAAACCAACCAACAAAACTCCCTCCCCCTGAGGTTATATAAACAACACATATTAGAACTGGTATTCTGTCTCACATTTCAGAGGCACTAATGTTGTATAGTTAAATGATGGATTCCATGAACCAGTTTTAACCAGAGTTCTTCCTTGTGGAAAACATTTAAAAGTTTTATTGGTATTGGTTGTTCTATTAAAAACACAGCCTGTAAAACTATCTTGGAAAACCTGACTCTGATGAGAAAGTTAACATAAGCTCCTAAAAAGAAACACAGTGACATTAATATCTGACACAGTTGAGAAGTTCCACACCAGAAAAACAATGTCATACTGATACATTAACCTACACCAATCTCCACTGTTTATTTGCATATTTCCATCCAAATTCTTTTTGCTTTTGTTTTCCATTTTCTCCACCAGTTAAACCATTAAACCATTCAATAAAATTCTGTATGTGAACCAATGTTCACATTTCAATTTTACAGAAAAGGATTTTATATGGATAGATGTATTCTTCTCTCTAGACCATGTAAATTTCAATTATACTTGGCCTATGCATACAAAACAGTGTCCTGAAAAAGACAATGTTAATGTTAGTGTCCTAAAACTCCTTTTATTTACAATTAAAAATCTTTTTTACAGATAATTTTGATTGTGAACATGTTTTAGAAACCTATTTCCAATTAATTATTAAGAATAAATTTGTAAAGACTAGTTCTAAGGAATTAGAAGATAACATGCAAACAATAAAACCCAACAGATAACGGACTCAAAAAAAAAAAAGTCAGAAGGTCTTTTATTTTGTTTCTACTTTAATAATAATAACAACAATAAAAATAGAAATAAATATTACTGTTATAAATCCCTGTTCATTTATTCAAGGCTTCCTGTATTTCAGTCATTCCTAATTTGGTCTGAGATACCAAGTGATTTGATTATGAAACAAGAATTTTAGGTCTGTGGTAGTGCTGGGGTTTTTTTCCCCAGTATTTCTCATCAATTTAAATAACAAAGAAAGATAATTTCCTAATGTTACGTTGACAATAAATAATATATTTGAGCATCATTATTTCGTCAACACTACAATAAAATATGAATGACACAATAATGAAATCAAGTAATGATCAGCAAAAGGAAAGGAATCATGGTCTCAAATACACAGTGTTAACTATCTTTCTTCTAGTACATAATGAGAGCTGTCATTGACCTTATTGAAGTCACTTCTCACGTTTGAGGTACTTTTTCATTTAACAGCTCAGATCAATTCACAAGATTTAATATTGACTAAGATGTCTGTTCTCATTGGCAAACGAATAAGCTCTTCACTGTTAAAGCTGACAGTAGAACTGGTTGGATTACTCCAATTTCAGATTTAGGATCCTTCAATTACCATTTTTTACTACATTTCTTAGATTGAATTGTGGTATTTGTTTAAAAATTCAATTTCATTTGAAAATGCATCTGTTCTTTATTGCCATTCTTAAACTGCTGTACATATTTATCTCAGTATTTATTTAAGATATGAAAACTGGTAATGCAAAAATATGGCCTTCATGTGACAACTTTGTTTTCTTTTCTATCCTAGTGTGCAGAAATCCTCTAAGTGAACAAAGCACCAAATCAGGTTAGCACTGAAATACCATTTACTGTCTTGAATTTTAGAAAGTTGAATTAAAAACCCGCTGAAAAAGCACAAATTTGTAAACTTTTCTATATTGTCCAGTCACCCACTGTAATCATTGATCAAATAGGGACAAATATATTTGAAGACAAAGGCAAATGCATAGATTCACGCCCTGTCTGTAGTTCCAGAGTCTTGCAGTTCAATGTTTTCAACATTTGCATGATAATATCCAAGATAAATAAATTACCAATCTAGTAATTCAATACGGTGTGTATTTTTCTGTTTAAAAACCCAAAGATTTTGCAAAAGATGGAATAAAGAATACTATAACATATAATATTTTCCTGAGAGCATAACTGAACAATTTTTCTGTGCTTCAAGAAAAATCATAGTTTTCCTGAGTCCTTCCTACCATGGCTAAAAAGGTCTAGCGAGAAAGGGTAAAAGAGTCAAATTGGGTGCCTATCTATAAAAGGAAATTTTGAGCATATCTGGGCAAAATTCGGTGTATGAGCTGTTCACCTACGGGCAACTTTTAACACCTAACTTAAAAGACATTCTCAGATCCTAAAGTTAGGAACCAATGTTTCTCATGTGGTCAATAGGAAAAGAAAAAAAGAGATGATGTTTCCAGAGAATGAACCGAGTAATAAAGAAAGTGCTTAAACTTAGACTATAAAATCTCTCTGCCATTTTACAGCATTTTAATATTGAATCTAAAATAGTTTCTTGAATCTAGTCATCTGCATAGCCACAGGAACAAACCTGCTAACAATTGAACAAACCATATGCAATCTGAAATATATAGTCAAAAGAATTTATTCTTAAGGGAGAGGGGTTACTTCAGAAACCTATGGCTTAATTCTTCTGTCACCTATTCTTCTTAATCTGTTCCACATATATTTTAACCTTATTTGTTCTGTATTTCAGAACATATAACCTTGGTGTTACAAGGCCCTTGACTGAAGAGGAACAACTTTTCCTAAACAGTGTGGACACAAACCAATTAGTGCAACATCTTTACAGCCAAGGATTGATATTTTCCCCTCCCTATTATTGCCTCTGTCATGAAAGACTTGTGACATGTAGTCTATGTCTCTTCACAGACATGTAGATAATTTCATATTAAGTTATTAGCATAGGGTATAACTAATGTTCTCTCTAGCTTATCAGAATGTCAGTATCTCAAATAAGATAAAGAAAACTCAAAGAAAAACTGATCATATGAAGGACCTCATAACCAAGGTCTAGTTTGGACTACATCAGACAACTACATTTCAATACTAATGCTACTTCAGCAAAAATTGCCATTTCAAATAGAATATACAGGATATTTTCAGGGAGTTTTATGTTTCAACAGGTCAAAACTGAACAACTTATTGGAATTTTCTGTTTAAATGCTTTTCTCCGTGTTTATGTATAGAATTTAAGTTTTGTTTTTTTAAGAAAAACAATTTCGTTGGCTTTGATTTCTTCATCTTGGATCAACCAGTGCACTGATAAGAACAGTTTAAAAATAAGACAACAGAGAAGAAGACTGGGAGATATTTAAATATTTCATAATTGCAAAGGAAACGTAATTTTTTTTTAAAGTTACATTTTTTTAAATAACGGAAAATAAAGATGGAAAAAATATAGTGGTCTTCAAATTCATAACTTTGACACAAGTAATATTAAACTTTCTTGGGGGCAAATAATAAAGAAAATTGAAAGTTAAAGAAATAATTACAAAATAAATATAGAAAATTAATTATCAAAATAAAACAAAATTACTCAGGTTTTGAAATAAAAAACTCTGAAATTTGACTCTATCATTTTACTTTTTTCCTATTTTCTAATTTCACAAACTCCACTGTTGATTAATTACAACAATAATGTGTAAAACTTTAGGTTGTTTGAATGTTGACAAATAGAATAAATCTCTTTTAATAACTGTTAGGTGAACATTAATGAAATCAGAGAATCGGTGAAATGCTTTATTGTAATGTAATGAGGCAAAGATATTACAGATACAATGGTATGTGATTTTTATCATGGACTACCATAACCGAAGTCCGACAGGGCATAATTCAAGCATGTTGGATTATTGTAACTTCATGTGCTCACAGGAGCATTTACAGTACCTAATGACACTGTCCTGAGCATCAATGCTCAAAAGAAAAAATAAGGCAATGAAGTTCACATATCCAGCCAATGGGAAATTTGATTAGGAGTCAGTTTTAACAAGGTTTTAATTCTTTTCACTGTCCCTTGAAGACTGTTGTTTCATTTTAGATTAACATTTTATTATGCTATGTGTTTCTTACAACATTATTAGATTAATTAGCTGACCTTGTTTACTTAGGCTGACTTTTTATTTGGTTTTGGATTCAGCATTGAGTTCTGTAGATAAAAACTCCAATTGCAATTTCAAATTGAATTTACCCCTTCTTCTTAAAAGCAGTTCTTTACACTATATTTAATCTATAACAATTGTATTTCTTACTGAAGTCAGACATTCTTCTAATGAGTTATTTATCATGGTCTACAGCTGTGTAACTTTGTGGTTACCAAAGCAGTTGTTTCCCTAGTCAAGTGGAAAAGCAAACTAAAATTTTATAGTTCACATATATGAGATTCACAGTCTTTTAGTATAGTTCTTTTCAGCAACTCAGAAACTTTATTTTCTTCCCACCATTAATCAGTGTTCCATTGCTCAGCTGTTTTAGAGACAATTAAGTACAAAAATCTTAAAGCTATATCACTAACACTATTTGTACTTCCACTGCTGGTGCATTAAAATAGACTAATGAGTTACCTAATGAGTTACCACTCCATGACAGGTGCAATCTAATTTTCTCTTAGAACTTATATGTAATAGTAACATAATTAGGATTTTGTTGTTGTTGTTGTTCAGGTATATAAGTCAGACAACCATTAACATAGGATTAAAGAGAAGGTAAGATGAGAAGACTCATCTCAGTAGGGAAAATATTTGATGAATAAGATCTGAACTACTAAATCTGATCCACTTCAGACTACTGCATTTGTACCTATCTGCAATCTTGATGCAAGGAAAGAGAAGAAAAACCTTAGTAATTGCTCCAGACATTGCTGATTTTGTTATCACTTACTAGATTGCTCCTTTTCTATTTTCTTAACCTAAATATAAACTCTTCTATAAACTCTTTTTTGAAAGATCCCAATTAAATTTAAAATTATTAACTTCCAGGATACTAAGCTTCCATTTCAATTAATTCATATACAAAAGATATTTTGCGGCACAAGTAGGCTTAAGATCAGAATTCTTCAGAGAAAAAAAAGAAGTGAATAATAAAGAGATTTTTAATATAGCATCAATTTGATTTAGCTCAGTATTAATTTCAATCTATTAAACTGTTTCTCAGCACTAAGCCTGCCTGGTTTCTCTAGTATGCTGGTAATGATAGACAGCTTTATTTACATTAGTGTTTTCTCTTACAAACATGAATGTTTTCTGAGATGCTTTCATTGTCTTATTCTTCAAGCAGAACAAGAACTGATGTGAAACTCTAGGAAAAAAAAAAAACAAAACACCAGAAGAAATGGTATAAAAGTTGCAACTGATGCATTTAGACATTTGGTTAGGATATATAGTAGATAATTTCCATAATTCATTAAAATTCTCTCTAATATCTTGCAAATAATTTGGTTAAACTTACAAATCAAATGGAAGCCTTTGCACTCTGACCAAAATATTGCCTTTGCTAGTGATTATTTGAAAGTATAGAGTTTCAAAATGTTGCTACATACATGACATTTTTCTCTTTTTTTAATTGTTTCTGATTTTTGTTTATAATTTTAAAGTATTTTCAGTATTTTCCCATTGATATTCCCTTTTTAAAATGAATGGATTAAAAGAACTTGAGAAAGATTTTTGAAAATTGGGATAACACTTTTAATGGGAAAAAGAGTTTGATTAAGCTTCTGAGTTTATTCCAGTAAGATATATTCAGTATACAAACTACAGGGGTTTTCCACTAATGATGTAAATTATACACTGGGGCTTGGGTTAGGATTTTTTTGTTTGGTTTGGTTTGTGCATGTGTGTTTTTTCTGTTTGTTTGGTTGGTTTTGTCTCCTTTTGTTTCCTACAGATGGGATTCACTCAGAAGAAGAAGAAGAAAAAGCCTTTGACAATCTTAAGATATTTGCATAAGAAAAAAGGCAATAAAGTAATTGCAGAAAATATAAAGTCTTATATTTCCTCATCCATATGGTCAAATATCCATTGATCAACCTAAAATAGTGTCCTGGTTCCAGTCAGGACAGGGTTAATTTTTGTAGTAGCCAGGAAGGGGCCTGGCTAGAACCAGGTTGTTCTATACCAACTCATGTCATTTTCTGGGGACAGGTAAGGGCACTCGTCCAGGTCAGTGTAGTGTGGCAGAGGGAGTAGTTGGGTATTGCCTTTTGTCAGAGGGTTTCCATGTGAAAGCTTCTCTTCTTTCTTTTACCTTTTGTCATTATTATTGTTGTTACTGTTCCTTTTCTTATCTCATTGTTGTTTCCAGTAAATTCTTCTTGTCTCAACCAGTGATCTTTACCTTTTGTAGCTCCAATTCTCTTCTCCAGCCACAGCAGGAGGAGAGGGAGGGGGAGAGGGGATCAAGTGAGTGGAAGGTGGTTTGGAGAGTCTCAGCGGGAGATTAAACTGGGGAATACCAAATCATGACAAATATGATCCCCTAAATAATGCTAAACTTAGTAGTTCAAAGACCTCACGTTATATTACATATTTTCAATAGGTTTTGTTTGTCTACTTGTTTGAATGCAAACCTGCAATTTTTCTTAAGAATTTCTTCATCAGTAAAAGAAAATGGCTACTCAGTTTATTCATAATAAATTCAATCTGATTTTTATTTGAGTTATCTTTTGCCAAGAGTTTCTTAAAAATGCTAATTTCTTTCTTTGTTAATCATGCCATTTTTGTATAAAATAGGCCAAATACATAATTACAACTGCTTGTCTGAAGTATTCCATCAAGAACTCCATGGGGAAGGGGTGGAGAAAAGAGGTGTGATTTAATCCTATGAGTGAAACTTATACTTATGTAACCTGTTTATGTCTATGTGAAAAAAGAATTTTGAAGAACCTGGAGGATGCTCACACCGTTCTTTAG
This sequence comes from Pachyramphus minor, assembly GCA_013397135.1. Lineage (NCBI taxonomy): Eukaryota > Metazoa > Chordata > Aves > Passeriformes > Tyrannidae > Pachyramphus > Pachyramphus minor. The sequence continues at coordinate 15,618 of VYXB01010744.1, read as the reverse complement.
AAACTGAAATAATGAGTGGGGGGCAAAGAGAGGAAGACAGGAGATAGGAAAGGGGAGAAGGGAGAGAAGAGCACCTATATTAGAAGTGCACGATTCAGAATGGTGATCTTGGATAACAGATAGTGATTTCAGAGAGAGCTGTTACTGCTTGAGAACTGTATTCATGCACATCAACATAGGGAAAGCACAGATACTCAGTGAACATATTCTAATTTTTTGTTAATTTCACTGTTAAAGATCACATAAAATTTAAAAAAAATTATTGTGTATCATTTTGCTATCAAGACTTTTTTTTCCTATTAAAGAAAGTGGGAAAAAATAAAAAAGTAAAATAAAAAAAAAGGGGAGGGGAAGAAAACAAAAAAAGAAAAAAAAGGAGATGGAGGAGATAGAAGATGGCAGGAGAATCTACCAGTCAGATGAATAGACATGTAATGTGACTGTATGTACTACAGCTTCTTCTGTAGTTCCTTCCCACTCTATGACAGTTCTTTCGTAGTAGTTGAGTACTTCTGAAAGAAAATAATAAAATAGAATTATTTCTTATCTCACAAGGTGAATTTGCAAGATAAAAACAGTTCAGTAGCCTGCCATCTCCCAAAATTATTTTAGTAATTTCACTCTTAAATTTTGCACATACAAATTCTATAAGCACAGTGATACTAAAAGAATTCCAGCTGTTTTTTAATATTAATATTCAGATCACTACTGGCTGAATCTTTATCCGTGTTCTTAAAACATAGAATGGTCCAGACCTTCAGCTGCATTGTCCTCCCATTAAAAAAATCAGCAGGAAATTCTAAACTCCTAGTTAAATATTTTTTTCTCTTTGACTATTAATATAAAAATTTTACCATTTTTTACTTTTATTTTTTGTAAGGGGAAGAGTAGCTGCTTTTCCCTGTCAATAAAAAGAATAAGGAATTAAAAAAAAAGAAAAAAAAAAAAAAGAAGAAAAAAACCCCTGTTGCCTTCCTTTAGGGGGTATCACAACCTTATTTTTACTGTCCTATCCCAAAAGCCTTCAGCAGTTTTCCCCAAAGGCTTTTTAGAAAAGTAGTAAAAGGTAGTCTTGGCTGGTTCTGTCACATTTATGACTTCACTTGTTATTTGATTTCTTTTCTAACCTTTTGCATTATGGCTTTTGTTTCAGCTTGTGACAAGGGAGAGAGAGAAAAAAGAGATAAGAGGTTGTGTTGCAAGTCTTCTGAGCATTGTGAGACCTGAATTCAGTGCATGAGGGTGTCTTTAAGAGTACATTTGTGTTGATTAATGTTTTTCTCCCTGTAGTATGCTGAAAGAGTTCAGTATGGAGATTAAGACTTAAATTTGACCTTGTTCCTGCCTCCCATTTCAGTCAGGGACAAAAAGATACGGTTAATTTCTAATGAAAATACTGACAGGTGTTATTTCTTTAGGTAATATAAGGTTTATACTACAAATTATTCTATCACACTGCTCCTGAATTCTTATTTAGCATTTCAAGAGTTTCTCATTATAAAGTTAATTGCTCCAAAATGTAGCCACTCAAAAGTAAATTTTAAATAATTCACCTCCAATCATTGCAAACCTGCTATTCCATCCTAAAGCATTATGTTTAGTAGGTTTTTTTGATAACACCATTTTTTACTTCAGATTAAGTATAAAATATGGAACCTATCGACAGAAAGCTTCAGAACACATTTTAATGGACAAATTTATCAAGAAGATATGGAATCACACATACATGAATTTAATTTTAAACAGACTTTTTCTTTAAATATTATCCATATGTAAGAATAGAAGTAAAAATATATTTTGTTATATCTCACAAGAAAAAAATAAAATTCAGGAAACTTAAAATTTCTATATAATTGAAAATATTTAACTTTATGACACTCAAAAATTGCTATTTCTTGTAAATCAAACCCAAATACAAATCTTAAAATTCTTATGTTGATATTTAGTCATAAAAATAAAAAGTTACTATAGTTGAGTAAGAGTTAACTGTATAATGTTAATGAATTACAGGGCAATGCTAAGTGGTGAACAGCTGCAGGAAAACTGCAAGTAGCAGGAAAAAATATATAATACATTGTATATATATAAAAAATACAGAATTTATAATAGAAGCATTTGCTTCAAATGCAAAAATACATGAATTATATAAAACTTACAGGGGAAATTATTTTATTTTACTTGTCATTAAATAAAGTATTATTTTAATGCAGAAAATAAGAGACAAAAAAAATCATAAGTATGCACATACATAAGTACACCAGGAAGAGCTGAGTTCCTGATATAGTAGGAAATTTAGAAAACCTGGCCTATCAGGCAAGATGAAAGGAATTGCATTTTGGTACCTAAAAAAAAAAAAAAGGAAAGGCTATGAAGTTGTAAAGAAAATAAAGGCTAATTGTCCTCTTTGTCCATCAAAGACAGACAAAGAGGATATCAGAAGTAAGGGTCCCATAGCTCAGATCTGATACTAGAGACACCGAAAGCCCTGTGCAATACTTTAACTTTGCATGCAGTGTGTAGAGTGGAGCTTTAGGGCTGGGATTCTGTGCTGTTTTGCTACTCCACAGAGAATCATAGCATGGTTTGGGTTGGAAGGAGACCCCAAAGATCATCTAGTTCCAAAACCCCTCCCATGGGCAGGTACACCTTCAATTAGACCAGGTTGCTCAGAGCCCCATCCAACCTGGCCTTGAACACCTACGTAGATGGGGCATTCACAGCTTCTCTAGGAAATCTCTTCCAGTGCCTTATCACTTTCACACTAAAGAATTTTGTTCCTAATGTCTAGTCCAAACCTACGCTCATTCCATTTGAACCCATTCCCCTTTTTTCTGTCATTACATGCTTGTTTAAATAGTTTTGTCCCATCTTTTCTTCAGGTATGGGAAACAGTTAGGCCTCCCAGAAGGCTTCTCTTTTACGGGCTGAACAATCCTAATTCCCTCAGCCTTTCCTCATAGAAGATGTGTCCCATCCCTCTGATCTTGGTGGCCTCCTCTAGACTCGCTCCAACAGGTCAATGCTGTTTCAGTGCTGGGGATCCCAGACTCAGATGCAGTACTCAAGGTGGGGGTCTCACAAAGGGAGAGTAGAGTGGCAGACCCTTCTCTTAACCTGCTGGCCACCCTGCTTTTGATGCAGCCCAGGATATGATTGGCTTTCTGGGCTGCAAGTGCACATTGCCAACTCATGTTCAGCCTCTCATTCTCCAGCATGCACAAGTCCTTCTCTGCCAGCCTGCTCTCAATTTGTTCATCCTCCAGCCTATATTGATACAGAAGGTTACCCCAACTCAGGTGCAGCACCTTGTACTTGGTCTTGTTAAACCACATAAGACTCCCAGGTGCCCACTTCCTGAGCTTGTCTAGATCCCTTTTGAATGACATCCTGTCCTTCAGGTGTGGCAACAGCATCGCTCAACTTGGTGTCAACTGCAAATTCGCTGAGAGTGCACTCAATTTCTTCATCTATGTCAGTAATGAAGATATTAAACAATATTGGTCCCAATATGGACCCTTGAGGGAAACCACTTGTCACTGATGTCCATTGGGACTCTGAGACATTGACCACTACTCTCTGGATGTGACCGTCCAGCCAATTCCTAATCCACCTAATGGTCCACCCTCTGAATCCATAACTCTCCAATTTAAAGAGAAGAATGTTGTGGGGGACTGTGTCAAAGGTGTTGTAGAAGTCCAGATAAATGGCATCTGTATCTCTTCTCTTATCCGCTTATGTAGTTACTCCATCATAGAAAGCCACTAGGTTGGTCAGACAAGATTTTCCCTTTTTTGAAACTGTGCCACAATCACCTTCCCAGTGATTTAAAAAATCACACCTCCCATGCATTTTAAAAAACTTCTACAAGAAGCTGTTCCATGATCTTCCTAAGCACAGAGGTGAAGCTGAATGTCCAAAATTATGTGGGAGAGGCAAAGTAAGTAAAATATTTCTGTATTATCTTTTGTACTTTGCAGGCACACAGGCCATGAACTTTTATATTCCTAGTTGATCAATCACCTTGTGAGAAAACATATCTCTTTTTCCCTGAGAAATCAAGCAGTTAATGAAGCTTTGGGGAATTTCAATTGTGCTATAGAATCATGGAATACTTTAAGTTAGAAAAGACTAAGATCATCAAGTTCAAAGAAGTGCTGCCAAGTTCAGCACTAACCCATGTCCCCAAGTACTTAATCTACATGTCTTGAAATACCTCCAGAGACAGACTCCACCACTACCCAGGGCAGCCTGTTCTAATCCTTGAAAACCCTTTCTGTGAAGAAATGTTTATTAATATTCAATCTAAACCTCCTCTGGCACAACTTGAGGCCATTTCCTCTCATCTTGTCATTTGTTACAGGGAGAAGAGACTGACCCTCACCTCCTTTCAGGTAGTTGTAGAGACTAACAAGTTCTCACATGAGTTAGTTTTTTCCACGCTAAACACCCCCAGCTCCCTCAGCTGCTTCACATAAGACTTGATCTCCAGACCTCTTACCAGCTTCGTTGTCTTTCTCTGGACATACTTCAGCACCTCAACGTCCTTCGTGTTCTGAGACGCTCAAAACTGAACAGAGAGTGTGGCCTCACCGGTGCTGATATAGGGGGACCATCAGTGCCCTGGTCCTGCTGGGCATACTATGCTGACAGGATGTTGTCTGCCTAATTGGCCACCAGGGCCACATATATTCCTCCTCCCATGAGTTGCATTTCTGGTCTCTTTCGGGAGGACTGAATCTATTAACCAATATGGAAGGTGCTACACCAGTTCAATCTGCCGTGTCTTAGTAGAATATGACAATTTTAAGCTGGCTGTAAGTAATTTTTGTGAGAAAGATTTTCAAGATAGAAAGAGACAGAAGGAAAAACAAAGAAGGAATGTTAATAAAACAATCTGCTAGTTAATGTTTTGAGTTAGCCATAATGTGTAGTATAACATAGTCTTTTTTTCCTGGGTCTGTGGACTTCAGCTTGTAAAAGAAACAAATTAAAACCAAATCAAGACCAAGGGAAAAAAAAAACAAAAAACCAAGGTTTTTTTGGTAAAAACCCCAAAACCAATGAGAAAGTAGTTTTTGAAATAGGGATTACAATTCAGAAGTTTTTGTTTGTATGTGAGTACATTAATCAAAACATAATAACATGTATATATATACATTCTCTTTCTAGATCTATGATGCTTCTACAACAGAACAATCTGTAAGATGCTTTAATTTATATATATACAAATTATATTATGACCCATTCTGATTCCCTAATGACAGAGAGAGTAAAAAAACTTTCTTTTTACTTTCTGTTAGTAATGCAATTATTATAATTTCCTATGAAAACTAAAGCTTCGTTACCAGTAATTGTAAGGCTTTGTGATTGTTTGCAATTCTCAATAAAATCCTTTTTTCTGCTCAGACATTTGGAAGTACTTGTATTTTTATTGGGGTCTTTTTTTGGTGACTCTATACCATAGGTCTCCTCTCCTTGACAGGCAGAAATTATGGTTTGTTGCTGTGTTCTGTCAAAGCTTTAGCAACCTGTTCACCTGAGACCACTCTGGGGCATCAATAGCTATGAAGAGTTAGAACAATGTAGTTTATTTATCAGAGCCTGTTCTGAAACACTGATATAGTGAACAAAAAGAACAGCACCACTGTTGTGGGTTGCATCATGCAGGTTGAAACTTGATGGTTTAGATTTTGTAAATTTTTTAGAAACTCTTCAAAAAGTCAAGTTCCTCATTTTTACAAATTATGGGCATCATAAGCAAGTAAAAAGGGATAAACCTCCTCTTTTGACTAGGAAAACAGCTACCATATGATTTGATTTTTTTTATTTGTATCGACATTTCACGTTAGTAGATGCTAAACAGATTAAAGACTAAATTATACAGGTGAGTCAATTAGGAGTTGTTAGGCAGTAGGTTGGAACAGATGCTGGGTTTGCAATTCACTGTGGTAGATACAGGTGTGGAAAAGGTAGTTGCAGATTTCAGGTATTAATTTTCTGTAATTATATGAGATACAAGCTACATTCCACTTCTGCCCTACCCCGTCATCTTACTACAGTAATTTGCATTCCTGACTGCATTTTGTGCTAAAAATAGCAAGTCCCAGGACAGACAAAGCCTGTAGAGAGACTTGACAATTGGATAGATCTGATTATTATATTAAAATGTTAAAATTCACCTCATTACACAGAGTACTTGCCTCAATTATTTATCCCATTAACCTGAGGCTAAAGATGCTGCATATGATACCAGTTTTTCTAGAGGTTAATCTCCATAGATCTTTGTCAAGGTTAAAGGCTTGTTACAGGATAGACTGCAGAAATGCCACTATTATTAACAGCCTGTCACATTTTTCCCCCTTTTTTAAAATTAAATTTAAGCCTGAGAATATACTATTAAGAAGAAATGTCTCCATAATGTACTGTAACAATTTTAATTATTTTTAAATGCTCAATATTATGAAGTCACCACCAAAACATAATAACACAGTGGAACTGGAAAACTAGTGAAAATGTTCCAAGGGTTTGTCATGAAGTGCTGATGTTACCCTGTTGTATTTTATCAAAATTCTGTTTGCCTGCTCATGTGAGAACTTTGACTTATCAAAATTTCAATATTTTCTTGTCTAAGCATCTATAGCACTGACTAACATAATTTGTTTTTAATAAATTGTAGACTATTACAAAAAGAAATAGTAATCACTAGTTGATGCATGCTACTTTAAGTGCTAATGAATCAGTCAACACAAATATTAGAAAAAAAACCAACATGTAGGAACTCACCTAAAAGAAAAATAAAGTTGCTCTGTACTGAAGAATCTGTACATTTAAGAAATGTGAGTTATGTTAGAAGTGGTGGGTATTTGCAGACTGCCATCTGGTCAGAAGCAAGCATTGAACAGTGATACTAGGAGGTTCTGTCTGTCTAGGAGCAGCTTGGAGGAAAGCAACCTCACCCCTCCCATTCTCCAAATCACAAAGCCATTATAGTTAGAACAAGTTCTGCTAATCTGTTTATAAAAAAGAACAGTAAAGGTGGTTGTCAGGCTCTGGTGACCAAAGGCTGATCCCCATACACCCTGACAGGGGTGGGGGAGCCCTAGCAGCCCCATGGGGCAGTGGAGTCAGTCCCCTCCTGCTGCCACAGGAGGCCCTGGGAAGTCTCAAGGCTGGGCCAGACCCACCTGGAGTAGGAGAGGCTCCTCAGGTTGAGGCACTGTGTGGGACTGCGGGATAGAAGGGACTGTTGGGGTGTAAGCTGGAGCCAGCCAGTCCTTGAGCAGAGCTGTGCTTGTGCTGCGTCAGTCCCATCTGCCCTAATTAAACTGCATTTGTGATAATTTTCAGGGGTGAGGGGCAGGAAATCAAATATACACAAGGAGAGAAGAACTATTTTACTTCCCAGTTGGAAACAACCAGTCTGTTCAGATATTCCAAAATAATGAACTTATTTTCCTTCTAAAGATTTAAACTTTTGCTTTTTTCAAAAATCACATATGGAATACAACCTTTACATCATAATAACAATAACACTATCTTACATGCTGCCTTCTTTGTTCAAATGTAACAGCTTAGAAATAAAATAAAATGGATTTTGAATGTAATTTTGAAGTAAAAATACTCTTAAAGAATTACAAGTAAATGATAAAAGCCTTTTAAATAGTGCTGAAGTTTTATTTGAGGGTTAATGCTAAACCATTTTAAGAACTTAAAATATTTCCTTGTCTGATTCTTTTTTAATTATTGAATAATTGAATCCATTGATCTTGTATTTTCCAACTTCAGGAAATACCTGCTAAATAATCTAATGAGAGCTACAGGGCCCATTTTGAAAGCAAAAGATTTTTTTTTATATATAAAATGAGATGATTTTATCACAGGCAGTCAGAGTCTTATCCAAAAGCTGTTGAAGGCATATGACTGTATCAGTTGATTTCTGCAGGTGTTCAATCAAGCCTCCAAGAACAAGAAATGATTACAGTGTCTGACTGAAATATGACTCAGGTATCCCTCAAAGATTTATTATAGAATCTGAATAGGACTTGAAAAACTTATGATATTTTAAGCGGAGGCTTTTTCTATGAAAAGCTAATTTGGTACTGAATTCAAAGCCTTGCAAATTGTCTGAATCAAAGAAGCAATTTTTAGATCTAAGAAACATACTATCTACAAGATAAATGTTGAAAATTTCAGGGTGAGATTCAGCTCTGCATTCAGACACATAAATGTGAACTTGTATCTGTTTGAGGTGGTTGACCATGTTATAATGAGCAGAGAAATTGTCACTGCTGTCAGTAGGGTGGAATCCACTTTCCTAAATGTGATCGCCTGCCTGGCCTCCTCCTACAGAAGAGATGGGATATCCTGTGGGTTGTGTATGTCATCTCTCAATGCTCACTTCCCTTACCATTCTTCTGGCATGTTCCCTCTGTTTATGCAGCAGCATCACATTTTGATTAGAGCTTAGGGGTCTTGCAAAACAGGAAAGCAGGCATTATCTAGAAGATAAGTTGAATAGGTCTCTGAACTCCATAGATTGTATTGACTGTGTAATCTTTTGAGATTTACAGTGTAGCTTAGAAAAGATTTTACAAGCTATCTCCCATCCTGAAAGAAAAGTTAATGCTAGGAAGTGTGTTCTGTGTTAATGTGGTTATGTGGCTGTTTCATTAATGAGTGCCCCACTGCAGAGGAATGTTCCTGCTTGTTTATTTCCATTTCAGAACATGGCCCCAGCACTCCTGTCTGTGCAACAGCTAAGCATTAAATAAGAAGAATGCACATAAACATTATGGTAAGATAATGTAAAACATATTTCTACATTGTACAAGTCTCACTTAAGTTAATGCTATAATGAGTAAAAATTTTGTCTGTCAATTGAGGCTTGACTAAAGCAATCAAAAAATTGACAAAAAACCCTTGTTTTTTACAGTTGCATATGATTCATTGCATCAAAGATAAATGACACAATGAACAAAATGTGATAGTCAAGATACTTGTCCAGATGATTGTACATAAAGTAGATGTGAAAGTGCTTAATTAAATATCTAAAGTTTTCTGGTAAACGCACTCAGGAAACTGTTATGTGCCTGAAAAGGAAAACAAGACACATGGGGAAATTTCCATGTACTAAAACTCTAGTAGAGAGTTCTCTTTTTCAGATCTGTATTTATTATTCCAGATAGACACTCTACTAAAACTGGAGTGATGCTGAAGCTGGAAGTTCATTAATATGTGATCTGAATACAAACTGCCATTCTTAAATAAGGGATTGAGTCTGTCTGCCTACTGATACTCTCCGAGAATAGATACAGCTGATTAACTTATCTTTCAATGTAGGGTGACTGTGCCATTGCACTTAATGAAGCTGGCTGAAAAAGTATTATTTTTCATACTGAGAAACCTAGTGCTTACAAAACAAAGTACTTCAGGCTCCAGGAGGTTTCTGTAGAACAACATACTTCAGCTGAAAATCTGAAAAAAGAAACAAGGTGTCTCTAAAATTTAGAGACTTTATTGATTTGTAAGTTGTAATCTACACAGATCATCTGACTGGAAGAAAATGATAAACAGTCAAAACTTATGTCTTTTATACTTCTAAGAATTATAAGTTAGACACTGTATTTTAAAAATGGAAACTGTTCAGAGGTTTACTAAAAATCCTGAGCTTTTTTTAGTTGCTGGCTGTTACTATATTCTAGCAAGAGACTACGGCAAAATGGAATTCACATTTTAAGTTGGACCATCCTTACTGTATCACTTTGTTTGATAGTAATACCAATCCCAAACACATTTATAGATATATTTTCCTCGTGTATTTGAACCACATTCATCTGCTGGCATACTAAACATAGGAATAAAACAAAATGCTCTAGTCTGAGATGTCAAGGTTTCCATCATTCAGCTATTTTCTAGATGAATTTTTTCAAGATATTTTGAAAAAGATCTTTCTGTTTTTCCAGCTTCTGTCCAGCTAGGGTTAATATGACACAATGGTGCTAATCTAAAATACCTTTCATGTTGTGGCTCCAGTAAACACAGTGCAGCTCATATTAAACTAGAAAGACAAGCTCTCTTAAGTCCTCTTACTGTTTTGATCAGAAGAGCTATTTCCAGTCACACCTTTCACTTGAACTGGTGCTGAAAAAATTAAAAAAAAACAAAACAAAACAACAACAACAACAA
>VYXB01010743.1:126664-140952 GCA_013397135.1 Pachyramphus minor | reverse complement strand
CAGCCACATTTCATCACCCCCTTCCCAAAGAATCTTTAATTAAAATAGCATCTTGTGACTTATCAGATTTGATAGGCTATTCAGGGACTACTGTTACAAGCACCTTGCTGTTGCTCTGTCCTCCCAGCTGGGAAAAAAATACTTGCAGCCCATTAGAAGGTTACTGATTGTTGTTACTACGCTTCTGGGCATTATCTGAACACCCATTACACTGCCCAGTAAAAGCTTGCTTATTTTTGTTACCACTCATTAGAAATTTAAAGGACTTGCTTCCAAAGCCTTACTCCAAACCAAATGATGAACAACTGCAGCCCTATCAGTGTTTCCTTTCATTCCCAGTCTCCAGAACAGGGTGCTCAAAGGCACCTGTGGTAACAGCATGTGGCAGCACAAATTTTGGCCGGATGCTTTACTGCACACTGTAGATTTGCACTCCTATTGCATGTAACTTTTTCAACACCTTTCCTGGCCTAGGGAAAACAGTTAGTTGTGTAATACTATAGTGTGTTCTTACTGCCACCATTCTTCTATAAATTAAGACCTCCTTAGCCACACTTTCTCATTTTTGGTTCTGGCCAACCCTCCAAAGAGAAGATCATGGCTGCAAGTGCCTAAAAGTTATAAGCCACTGAAGCAACCTGATGTGAACTCTCCTCTTCCCATCTGTATCATTTTTCTCTTAGCAACAGTGGTCAACATTCCTAAAACCAGCCAGCCCGAGGAACACAGTGTAGCAGAGCCCAGGATGAGGGCAGAGGACCTCAGAGTGGCCATGACAGAAGTAGAGGGGGGACATGGAGACAACCACAACACCACCAAAAAAACAACACAAAGATGCAGAAACAGAGAAGTGACAAGGCAAAACCGATGACAGAAACAATTAGCACAAAGAGAGGTGACAAGCTGGAAAGGCTTGAAGGGACGGCACAGAGGTGACCAGGGCAGTCCACCGGACACGTCACCACTTAAACCTGAATGACAGTTTGCTGTGCTGCCAGACAAGGAGAACAAAGGGAAGCATGACTTGGTGCAGGCAAGCAATGCCAAAGGGAGAGTGTCATCAACAGACCAGAGTAAAGAAATTATTACCAAGAGTGACTCATGGGGAGCTGCTGGGAAGTTGAGGTGGTTTTTAATTCCTAGCTCAATGCTTCTTCTATTGTGTTTTCCCTGAAATTTATATCTACATTCCTTTTCTTCTGAAAGAGCTCTGACTGGACAAGCTGGAAGAATCCTACCGCTAATGATACCTGTAACTGCTTTATCTGTGATAACTCAGACCAGTTTGACTATTTGTTAAGAACTGGATTCCTGTTGCTAGATCCCTTATTCTGGGGCACAAACATGTCTAGATTTCAGACCATGTGAATTCTCTGAAGTAACTCCCACCTAAGACTAAGATAAATGAAAAATGTATGGGCCCTTATGGGTCAGAGAAAACCTAAATGCCCCAAGTTATCAAACATAATCAAATCAGCAGCACCTCTGCGATTTTCAGAGAAGAGAGACTTGATCTTGCAATTTCCATTTTACCCACTAATATACCTCATGTAGTCTACACACTACTAAGGATGCACTATTCACTCTAAAAACTACAGGAAAGACTGAAAAAGTCAAAAAGCAAAGATTTTTTTTTTTTCCCCTGCCTATGTGACATTCAAGAACTACTACTGATTTTACAGGAAAGAAAAAAGTGAAAGCAGTTTGTTTCTAAGGGTCACAGGTGTTCAAAATTCAGCCAGTAGTTTCAGTTTTCACCACACTACTTGTTTCAGTGCAAGTGAAAGGCTATAACCAACATCAGGATTCTGTATATAGCCTCAAACAGCAAAAACAGAAGTCAACAGTGCCTGTTGCTGAGACAAAACAAACGTTAAGATGCTCATACCAAGGCTTCCCTCCTCTGTAACTGCTCAGCCATTGCTACACAATTGAGATCTCTTATGTAGACTGACAGTAAAGAGCTGATCAGTTTACTACAGTACAAAACAGATTCCATGTTCATTAACTGCAGTATCCAAACAGATGACATCACCCCAAAATCTGCAGCAACTGCCTCTGCTTTGTACCTCTAACAACTCTGCAAACAATGAGCGCATGAAAATACTCCCCCTGGCATAGGGGAGGACAATGTTGGCCCTCTGGTAAGAGCTCTTTGGATGAAGTTATTGTAAAGCTTGATGTGATAGTGTTGCAACTACATGCCCAAACCAACTAAAACCAAAATCCCCCAAAATAAAAAACCCACAAAGAAAAAATGTCTCTCTCACTAGTCCTAAAGGAAAAATAAGTTTTAACTCTAGCTACAGTAATTCTTGTTAAGTGCTTCCACAATCCAGGAGATAAGTTACAGGAAGGGTCTTGGTCCATTTTAAGATCAATGAGTACAAATCAGACCCTCCTTGAAGCAAACACTGGTATGGAATTGCCATCCAACATTCAATGGCCAGGGGTTAAAACAAATCTAATCACATGTCTTCATCTTACAGGATACAAGTCCAAGTGGTCACGCTGTACTTCACCAAATGCAAAGTAGGGTTTACACTGACAACAGGAGGCTGAGGGAAGAAAGTGTGATATGCCCCTGCTGCATACACATCCCATGGATCAACAATCCAAGCAGCTGTGATGAGAGATCTAACTCAGAAGAGCAGCCTATAAGATTAAGTGGATGCAGCTTGTTATTACTAGTGCAGTGACTGAGGGGCAGAGAGACAGGAACCAAGAAAATGGGAACTTTAAAAAACTTACTTTCAGAATACGTGACTAGGAAGGACAGGGAGAAAAGACCCCTTAAGAGCAGGTCTGTGTGCAGACCACATCACTGGATTATAAGACAACACCAGTGATGGCAATAACATCCATTATGGGGCTTTACATGTTCGATGGCATCTTCCTAGCAGTGCTAAACATTAGGAGACACTGATTCTTCAGATTGTGCCGTGGCTTCATGTGCCACTGTGGGCAATTAGACCTTCTGCTTCAGGACCTCTCAGTCGGTGGGAAGTTCCAGTAGAAGTCACCTCCACACGCTCTCAGAGAATCATGGCAGCTCTCTGTGGTCCCATATGGATTCACAGCATTAATATCAAACACCTGTACTTACAGTTACCCTCCATGTCACCTCCCACTTTGCTCATCAGAGATACTGCACTCGTTAAAAGCACACACTGATTGGGTTGGTTAAGGATTGTTTCAGTTTTTTTTTTTCTTAACAGACAGCTTTATTCCTCCTTTAAGATCCTCACTGTATATTTGGGACATGAGGTAATTTGCCATACCCCTCACCCAGAAATCAGGGATAACCCTAAAACAGCTGTGGAAATGCAGCACACTAATGTACCAGTCTTTTAGTCACTCGGTGACTTACCAGCCATAGAGGTTTCCAATGCAGTTGAAGCTTATCTGCCACACAAACCTCTAAAAATACAAGTTCCACAAGCAAGAGCATAAGGAAACAGAGAATCACTTATAGGTAGCCCTGTGCTCAAAGCAGAAAGAGTGCAGGCTTCTCCTTTGGCCAGATGCCAAGCAACAGCATGGAAGATGCACCTACTCTACATCACATTTAACTGCTGCAGAAAATGGGTGACCCTTTTAAAAAGGACTTTTCCCAGAAAACTCAGTCCTGTTACAAGACAAAACCACCTGCACCTAACATCTAAGACTGACCTGACTTCCAAACTCAGCAAAAAAGGGGATAGCCCAGGTTCTGTCAACTCCAAGAGCAGATGTGTGGATTTTAGAGTGCAATAATTAATTATTTACAGATCACCTAAATAGAAAAGCTGAGGGAAAAAATAGATGTGTTTACATCTTTTTTTTTGTTTCTCAAGTTCAGCTTCACTAATTTAGAAGCTGAAAAATCACCAAAAAGAAAAAAGAATAGCAAACTGGAAATAGAGGGACCATTTTCCCCTCCTTGAGACACATACAAAGCAGGATAGAAATTTGAGTGATAAATCACAGCATAAAATATGAATGTGCCATGCAGTTCTTACATCCTCAGAAAAAGGTGAGAAAACACCAGTTTCCAGCCCTCCTACTACCAGTGAGGGCTGCAGTAATCCCACAATGCCGAAATTAAACAAGACCCAAATTTGATGAGCAGAGCAATTACTTTTAACTACTATTTTCCTATATCTAAAGTTTGAATATGAAACACCTACCAATTCCAAAAGTTCAAAATAGTCAGACAGGAAGCATTTATTAACAATTTTAGCTACTTCATCTTCAGTGGCATAAGATTTCATACTACTACCAAATCTTATACAGCAACCTAATAACTAGCCAGAGCCAGGCTGGTGCACTAACTTCCCTAGTTAATCCCAGTACTTTAAAAGAAATACTTCAGCACAACCCTTCTGGAAGGAGAGAGACTGCTAATTGCTACCTTCAACGACAGAATTGCCCACTCACTCTGTTCTTTTGGTAAGGACGCCTGAAAAAGCAGTGGAAAGTCTGCACATTTAAAATGTATGCCCGGAACCCACAGCATCATCAGCTAATTAAAAAGCTGCTGTTTGTTGCAGTGGTACTTCAGTATGTAACAAGCCATCTCTGAAGTACTTGAATATTATTAATACTTCAAACTTGTCCCAGTTGTGAATCAGGAGAGATAGGCAGACACTCCCAAAATGCTGCCAACACAGAGTAAAACAGCTTTTGCCATTAATCAGAACATACCCTTCTCAATCCAAAAATAATAGCAACTGTGCAGTTTCAAGCTTTTTCTTCTTATGCTCTTTAACCAAGAGAGGTAACAGGTGCCTGATCTGATCTCACAAAGAAACAAGTTGAACTCCGTTGGCCACACCACAACCCAATACTAACACAAGAACTCAAGTTATTTTACTATAGAAAGCACTTAGCAGTCATCCATATTCTTTTGATATATATTTATTAACCAGAACTCAATGCATTTAAACATGCTACAGCAATTAAATGACTACCTAAAAAAAATCCATTCCAAAGAAAGCTATACAACTGTCACCTTTTCCCTGTTTCATATCAGACGACAAATTATGTAATTTGTTGGTAATTACGGTTTGGGTTAGAAATTCAGTGAAGTATTAATGATTGTGGAATTACTTTAAAAACACAGACAAAAAGTATCGAGCAAGAAGTCAAGTTAGACAAAAGTTTTAAAATGGAAGAATAAGATCTGCCAGCACGTCAAACATCACTTGCAATTTCATGTATTTGATCTCAGCCAAAATATGTGCCTATTGCACTCATACAAGAATAATGGGATCAGTGTTAGACTACTAGACTACTAAGATGCATCAGCTTTTCCTTTTATACTTGGGTCACATGAGCTACCCACTCTCACCACACATTTAATACTTTCCCAGCAAGACTCAGTGTGGTAATGGGAGAAAAAATAACCTGTAACATTAACTATTCCACCTCCAAACAACTGTGCCTGCCCTGCAGCAAGCAGGCTAAAACTTTGACATCCAGTATGGGAGCCACTGCTTTATATCCTGACTGCTCCCTCGGTTCAAATACACAGGAAGCCAATAATGGCCTTCTCCCACTCCCTACACGATCTTTTCGAAACATCATGTGGTTAAAACTGCTGCACTACTCCAGCCATTTGATGTCCCTGTTTCCCACTAATATACCTCATTTCTCTCAACAATTGTGGCTAAAAGCGGCACATTCTGAGAATACAAATTCCCTGCAGATTCACTTGATTTAGAAGCCACCAATCACTGAATGTTCTGGGTTGGAAGAGGCTTTTAAAGATCATCTAGTCCACCCACTCTGTCACTCTCTCCCTCGACCAGGTTGCTCAAAGCCCCATCCAACCTGGTCTTGAACACTTCCAGGGATGGGGCATCCACAACTTCCCTGGATAACCTTTTCCAGGGCGTCACCACTCATTTCTCCCTGATGTTCAGTCTTGTCTCTTTTCAGTTTAATCTTTTCCAGGAAATACCTTTATTCACCATCAATTACTCTTTCTCCACGTACACACTTTGAGATACCTCGAAATGGAGGTCCTACACAATTCCTCCTTCTGAAGCACCCAAGAGCTGATCACAGCATACCTGGAAAAGCACGGTCTCCAAAACACTTTTCTGTGACATGACAACATGAGCTCAAACCATCTCAAACCTCCCTGATTACCAAAACAAACCTCATGAGCTTAATTTGCCTTTGCCTTGACCGCACTGATACAAGAAATGCGAACTACATCCCAGGTGCTACAGATGTGACATTCCTCACATAATTATTTGACCTTTTCCTACTTTACTTCACTTTTTTATGCATTTTCATGCATCGACATGTCACTAGCACCGCCTCAGCTTTCAATGCCAGTTTATTTTGTCCTCAATTCATGTGTCACTCCTGTAGAGCCAACAGGCATCTGTCTTCATGCAACCCATCTTATCAAGACTGAGACAAGAAAATAAGCATAGACAGAATTACACATCTGAAAAAAAAAAAAAAAAAAACAGACCAGGAAAAAAAAAATCCTCACCCCTAGAGAAGGTAAACACTCACTCCAGCTCCTGTCAAAAATATTCTGAGCTGAAGCCTCAGAAGGGATACACTCCTTCCCAGACTAACTCAACAGAGCAAAGGAATCAAACTAAACTATTAAAAAAGTGCATCAAGCAAATTA
The DNA here is from genome assembly GCA_013397135.1 of Pachyramphus minor. Classification (NCBI taxonomy): domain Eukaryota; kingdom Metazoa; phylum Chordata; class Aves; order Passeriformes; family Tyrannidae; genus Pachyramphus; species Pachyramphus minor. Next base: position 134,318 of record VYXB01010743.1, on the reverse strand, counting down.
AAAGATGGTCCCATTGCAGTAATGCCTAAATAAGAACCAAACTATGTCTCTAGACACAGTACCAGTTGAGCCTGCTTCCCTGTTTTTCCACTCAATCCAAATAGGACTGAATGACTGCATTAAAAAGATGGAATATGTGGGAAATACTATTGGTAGACAACACCAAATTAAATTCCACTACCAAAAGTTGTATTTTAAATGAGTAAGTTTAACTAGTTTTAACTAAACGTGGAAATGGTGCCTAATGGAGCATTAAGAACAGGAAATTATTTTAAAGTGAATAGTAACTTCTTAATTATTTCTTGAAAACGCTTGTTAACTTTAGAGAAGGCCAGAGCTGGTAATAAAGATTATGTTCACCTCTTTAATAGCACAGGCAAACAGAACCATCATTACCAGCTATCAAAAAAACAAATGCTTATGAAAACAGCAGCAGACACTTGAACAGGCTCAGTGGAGGTACCCACACCAAGTACACGCCAGGAACTGAGTTCTTTGGGAGCACAGGAAGATAATACATAACTTTTATATATAACCTTTATACACTGCTTTAGAAAGCCTTTCCACACCACAGGTAACAAACATTTCTCCCTCCCTGCCACAGTCATACAGGATACTTAGTAGACCCCTAAGATAAATCAACCTCCTTACCCACCTACCTTAATTTCAATTGTTTCCACATACAATGAGTTTAAAGATTTCAACTTCCTCACTTAAAAAAAAACAAAACAAAAAAACCCAAAACCCAAACCAACAAACAACAACCAAAAAAACCAACAAAAAAACCCCAAACAAACAAACAAAAAAACCAAAACCAAAACAAAAACAAAAACAAAAACAAAAACAAACACAAAAAAACCCAACAAAACAAAGAAACAACAACTGAAGAGGTCTGATTTCTCTGTAAAATAACAATTCAGTTTGTCCTCCCAGCACTGCAATCCTACACTTGCAGTTAACCTTTGAGCAGACAAGTTTAAGGACTGGTGTAGACTAGAAGTCTGCACTTCACTACAAACACAGAGTGAACCTTCTATCACGAAATCCACAGAGCAAAATCCAGAGAATCCCAAGGTGCTGGCAGCAACACACACACACACACACACAATTCCAAGCCTCCCAGCTGTAAAGGCGTACGGAGACGGAGCCCTCAGTGCTCAAGTGGAATGGAAAATAGAAAAGAAACCAAAGTCACAGAAAGACTCTGCTTTCAGATGAAGTCTAGAAAGCTACACGATATTTATAATGCCAGGAATTACACACATACACACACTTTTCATTCATTACCTTTCCCCTGAGTGGAAAGCAGTTTTGCTGAAATTGCCTTAGACCCTCAGCACGGCCTCAGTTCTCAAAAAAGACTTCAAAACACCTGTCAAGGCACTTAACCAGCAGTAAAATTGTTCCTCTTTTGCAGGTATGAGGAATGAAGGACAAAGCTGAAGGTGTTTACCCACAGTCATCCAGCTCAGCCGGTAAAGTCAGAACAAAACCTGTGTTTCCCAAATCCCGAACCCACAGCTACCCCAGGAATCTCACTGCATTCTCTCATTTGCACAAGTATCTTTGTCACCTCAATCTTCTCTATCAAATCACTCCTATTCAGTCTTTTCTGATCTTACTATAAAAGCCTTAGTGATGCTCCTCTGGATTTGAGCATGAATTTTGGTGTAGTCCAAACTATTTCTAAATTACTGCTTCATATTAATTTAAGTCTGTAACTTTGGTATATACTGCATATCCACTCTCACTTAGCAGTATAAACTTTTCCCCTGCACATCAGAAACTTCTTCAGCAGCTACAGTAATGAATGCAACCCCCAGAACACTTAAAGCAGTGAATAACTAAAAAGAAATGGCTCATTTTATGTGCAAAAGAAACCCTCAGAGACGCATTAGCTTCATTTCCTCAGGACATTTTGACAGATCTGACTCAGCTTCAGCAATCCAGCCTAACTTCTATTTTATACCTAGACCAGAGAAGGCTGATGGATGAGACTGCCCCATGACCACACACCCCAGAGCCACAGCTTCTCCTCTCCAAACCTTTAACTGACTGGCAACAACATGGGGCTGCAGAGAGCACAGAGATCTTTCTCACTGGACCCTCATAACTGTGACCGGGCAGCAAGATGATTTTTTGGCTCTTTAAAAAGAAAAGTGGGAAGAGTAGGGGCTGACCACTCCCCAGCTGAGATACCAGATATTCTCCTGTAACCTGAGAATCAGTCCCAACCTGCCTCTCTCATAACCCATATGTCTGATTCAATCCAGCTTACTTTAGGGAGTTAATCCAGTGCTGCCAAACGACAGCACATGAGCACCACATTTATATTCCTGCAGGAACACTAAATTACATGAGAAATATGCCTTGAAGGAAGCTTGTCATAAAACGGATACACAACTCCTCTCCCAACTTAAAGGGAAAGCCAGAAGACCTTTACACCACTTGGAGCTACAATCAGTTTATCCAGAGTACAGCTACATCCCTTCACTAAATATGGTTATATTTCAAGCATTGATCTCCATTACTGTAACACACAGAGAACACCCCCAGAGACAGGCAGCCCTTCAGAACCGGGTACTGCTCCTGTATGCAACACACAAGTTCAGTATGAAGGGTATGACATTACCGTGTCACAAAACCAGCCTTGACAGCCAAAAGTCTGTTTTTAGAGTCCACCCCCCAGCTCCAAAAGCAGCTTAGAGCAGTTTGGTCGTTCATGTCAAACTCAATGTCTTCCTTCACCTATCTTTTATCTTACAATTCGATAGCAGATTCCAAAAGCTGCATTTATTAACTGCTTTTCCAGCTGCAGATCTTCACGCAGGTCAGATTACAGGCCATAACAGTATTGCCTTTATGTTCACACTTGAATATGCCAGCTTTCCCTTTGCAAACAAATTAAGAAATATTCGACAGTGTTACTTAAAAGCAAAAAGCTTTTTAGCATCTTTTCTTGAATTTTCTTTGCAAAGGGGACATGACACATAAGCACAGGCATTCAGTGACCTAGGAAGGCATAAGATTTTCAGTTAAGTAAACTGAAAAAGTACATTGAAGTCCCTCTTACAAACAAGACTGAAGCCTGTAACTACAGGAGTGCTCTTCACTCATTCCCCTCTTCCCAACAAAGAATATAAAGGTACTTTCTGAAAAAGCTTTTTTTTATACTGTTACAACCACAGCAAGCAAAATGAAATTCAATAATCTTTCACCTATTTCCTACCAAGAAGTCAAATAGATTGGCAACAAGCTGCTTGTGGTGACATAATACTTAATTAAAAGATTAAGAGCACATTCTTTTCTCAGAGGCTATGCAGTATAAAGCTTTTCTGTCCTTTCCCACCAAACACAATTTTATTCCAGATGATTAAAGGTGATTTTATTCACACAAAGTCCTTTCCCTGGTACATGTGCCTCCTATATTTCTAAGGCAAATCATTACACACTACTATGCAAGGACACCACATGATGGTATTAGTCATTAGGGTGGATCCCGGTGTGGCTTTGCTGTATCACAAAAGGAAATACTTAATGTTCTAACAATTACTTTGCAGAGTGTTAATAAGATAGGAATCTAGCTTTATTTTAGAGTTCAGAATTGATGAAGCAAGTCAAATTGAACACACAAGCACATCTCTGTGCCTAGATTAAGCACAGGGCTAAACTGTGACACAGCACAACTTGTAACAGGCACCATCAGAATTCCACCCTCCTGAAAGCAGGGAATGAATCTACCAGGCATTTCAGTCAGGGCTTCCTCTGCTGCTACCCTAGAGATATCAAAGCACAAACATATACATCAGGAAAGGGCTTAAATAAAATCTCTCACATAATCCAGAAGAGAGTTACCAAAGACCAGACAGGAGCTCACAACCCTTTACTACTACTTTCCATTATGCCAACAACGAATAGCTAAGTAGATTAAGTGTATTCATATTCAGACCATCTTCCAAATGAAGAACTGACCACTCCTGGTGTGGGACTCATGTTCTTCTAATTTAAAGTGTTACTCTTGTGTAACAGTTTGGGATGCAAAATGCAGCTGTGAAAATACGAGCTCTCTTAGTTAGAAACTGTAATACTACTAATGCAACATGGCATTTTGAACCAATCTGCTTTCCTTCTAGAAATAGCTTAAGTCAGAGCAATGACAGTGCATTCCCCTTTTGACATAATTTTGCGTTTCAGGTACACTGCAAACTTAAAGGATTCTGGAAAGACCTTGTAGCTTTCAAAAATAATTTTAAAAAAACCCAAACAAATGCACAACCAATTCTGGACATACAAGCTGTCCTTTAAAAGTTTCCCAACCACAGGAAAAACAATTTCTTAGCATTTTAGGAAATGCCTTCCTGGCACAAGGAAGGATTTGGAATAAATCTAATAATTTAAGAGAAGGAAAGCCCTTCCTCAGCTCAGTTACTGATGGAGACCTCCACACAGGACTACACTGGCTGGAAAAGGTCATTAGGGACACAGAACATGAGCTTATTCAAACCAAGTCAGAGGGTCAAAGCATTAAGCAATGCACTTGCATACCAGAGAGGATTACCTACCTAAGCAGTTAACACACAACTGTGAGTTCAGGCTTGTATCAATCAGCTGCAATAATCCCACTGATCGATTGCGGGAGTGGTAAGTGCAGCAAGATCAATTGTGTTGCCTTTCCACTTATCACAGCGAGCACACACAATGCAGGGAAGAGAAACCAACCTTTGATGCATCCTGGGAGACCTACTTTTTCAAACAAGAAAACTATTTATAATTTGTAAACAACCTCTCTTTGCCTTTCCTTCAAACAACTGTTTTCCAAAACATCTTCAGAGCTTTCCAATTACGGCTCCACTAGACCCTCTCTACACTGACATTGATCTGAATTGTACAGGTCAATTTTAAATAGACAGACATGCCTGTAGGTAGAGATCCTTGCAAAGTGACAGCTGAAGCTCTGGAATTCAAGATTGAAAAGACTGGGAGTGATTACACTAGAAACAAAACGCCAGAAAGGCTGCATAGAAGTTCTGCCTAATAAGTATAACTAAATTTCTCCCAGACCAATTTATCAAAACATCCAACCCAGCATCAACTATAAAATACAGGAACTGCCTGTTGTAAAAACTTATTATGCAGAGACTGGACATGGACAACAATACTGCATGTCTGAATTATCAATCCCTAGAGCTTGTGGAAACCATAATCTTCTACAATTAAAAAGAAGAATGAGTAAGGTGATATTTTCCGTGTCATTATAGTGCTTTTGCCACCAGCACCAGCCAAAACAGTTCCAGCTGAGAGCGTGACAGCTGGATGAGGCTGCACTGGTCCAGAAACCTGACTCCTCTTCTGTTAGTTACAGGTTTTTATCTGCAGGATAACAAGCACTGGGCACTGCTAACATCATGTGAGTAATGGAGATGGAGCTCTTCCACGTGTTTGTGATGATTTTTCACCCTTACAATTTTTCCATCCATCAATGCAGACTATACAGTAAGTCTCTGAGACAATCAGTTTTAATATTCTGAAAATTAAATTCCACTCATTAAAGAGAAACTAACGCTTACTGATTCACATATCTTATACCTGATATTTCCCTGATTTTCCTTTTGAAGTTTCATGTGTCTTTGTTTCAGCTCATACCTGACTTATGCAGTGTCTGACCTTAGTAGCTGCAGCTTCTGCCCTGACTCCACAGTGCACAAACAGGAGAAACAAACAACACAAAAGGAGGTATCAAACAGTGGAGACCACACACAGCCAATGAAGGAAGGAAAAGACAACCACTTTCAATTTTGTTTCTAAGACTAAACCCACAAGTTGCAAAAGCTGTTTAAAAATTGCCTGCTTTCCGTCCCCCTGCCCTGAGAATTATGGTTGTTGCCTAAAAGGTTTAAGGTTTGTTGCCTAAATCAGGACTGCCCCTTTTGAATTGCAGCTCTGTGAGCACAGGAAACTGAGGTCATCAAGCAGCAGCTCTGCGCGGTGCCGCAACCCAACACCACCCCTCTCTCAGACACACCGGCCCAGCCAGGCCCTGCTGCTGCCACAGGGGACAGCTCAGCCCGTCCCACTGCCCCGGCTACGAAGAGCTCCACACACATCCCTGTTCCCTACGGAGAAAAGGGAAGCAGGAGGCCAAAGCAGTTGGTTTTTTTCCCCCTCCTCTCTCCTGAAAAACACCAGGAAACCAGCAGCTGCAGGAGTTGCAGAAATACTCCAAGGTTGGTAAGGGAAGGAAGGTGAGGAAGAGGTCTGGCCAACTGCAGCACTTCCTCTTTTTCCTTAATACCCTGGGCCACAGCTGGAGTAGGAACCCAAACTCCCACAGAAGCCTCTTAACCCCGTGACAGGCTGTGGGATGCAGCATGCCTTCCTTCCACCAGGATCACAGCCACTGAAGTGACTTCACCACTCACAGTGCAGCTCCTTAGCTTGGAAACACCGACTTGCCATTTAGTAATATCCACCTCAACATGCTTAAATCCAACACAGAAACATTTCACCGAGTGCAGGATGGCAGCAATATTAGTTTCACAGCCAAGTGCCAGAGTCCACCTGGTTATCTCTATTCTAATGAGACAGAGGCAACGTCATAAGACTTCTGTAAGACTAGGGGGTTTTTTCACTTGTTTGGAATTTTTGATGATGTGAAGAGTAAAAACAGTTGACAAGGAATATTGGAACTCGTTTCCAACTAGTGTAATTTCTTTTACTAATTAAAGAAAACCCCAAAGCAAACCTAACTTTGCCTTTAAAAATGATAAATTTTGAGCTATCAAAACACAGGGAGACAGCCCTTGAGTTACACAGAATAGTTTCGTAGAAGTGTTAAATGTCTTACTTCTGGTAAACACTGAGCTAAACAGAACACAAAGCAGTACCAGGAAGTCAGAAACTACAAAACTGAAGTATTCTTACACCAATGCATATGAACATGGGATGTCTGCAACTCAATTGCAGAGAGAGAGACATTCAAAAGCAGATCAGCAGAAAAGACCCAGAAATAGGTGATGAGCATAGAAAAGGAAGTGTAGGTCTACGACCTACAAAGTGAAAACAACGGGCTCCTCACCCTACAAGGAGATGCAACCTACAAGGAGATGTGATTTAGCAGTGGTTGAGTAGAAGTCTGAAGTCACAAGTGGCACAGTGAAGATGTGCTGTGAAAACCCACAGTGCTCAAGTGACAGAAACTAACAAGTTACCTGGAGGCAGCCTCGACACGCACCGCACCCCCAAACAAAAAATGGATTTAGGTTACTGCGAGGGGGCACCTCCCAACGCCACGGACACCAAACGCTTACTCGGGTTTCAACAGCAGACGGGCAAACTCAGCAAGGGCGAACCCACCAGCGGTTATTAAGCAGGGAGACATTCCCCGGTCTCCAGCAATCCCGGAAACTGCTGGAAAGCAGGAGCGTCACCCTCAGGCCCGACCTGCCCCTGCCCCGCTGAGCCGGGCGGGGGCGGACGGTCCCTGACCCCGGAGGAGGGGGAGAAGGGGCGCGGTCTGGCCCCGGCCCCCACGTCCAAGCCCTGCTATGAGGGAAGAGGCACCTCCAGCACCACCTGCCCCTCCCCGCTGTCCCGCGGCCCCCGGCCCCGCTGTCCCCGCCCGGTACCTGCGGCCCCCGGCCCCGCTGTCCCCGCC
>VYXB01010743.1:100116-121602 GCA_013397135.1 Pachyramphus minor | reverse complement strand
GGCGCTTGTTCCCGGCGGTGTGAAGGGGGATAAGCCCCGGTTCCCGGCGGGGGGAGTGAGAGAGAGAGAGGGATTTGGGGGGGGGAGCGAGGGAGGGGTGACACTGGCCAGGGACGGTGGTGTCCTGGTGCCGGGGGGGCGGGTGTCACATTGGGAGGGTGCTGGGAGCGGGTAAGGGGTGCTGAGGANGCAGCTCTGGCTTGGCCGGAGGAGGCCGCTGGGCCCCGCGGTTGGTGTCACCCCCGGGGTGTGACCCCCGAACCTGCCGAGCTCCGCTTTCTAGACCTGCACCCCTCTCCCGTTCCGAGCGCCCTTCCCGTTTCCAGGAGCAAACGGCGCCCCAACGGTGCCGAACGGCCGCGGGCTGTCGTTAATGTCATCGCAGCGTTACTGCTCCTTTAGCAAATGTTTATATGTTTAATTCCACGCTGCTAAAAACCCTTTCAGCATTCCGGGGCTCATCTCCATGCGCGGTGTTCCGTGGGTGGTTTGGAAGGCTGCAGGTTTTCCGCCGGGAATAACATTGGATTCTGGAGGGTGGTGCCTAAAGTTTGTTCCAGTTGCTTTATCCAGTTTCCATCTTTATTTTCCACAGTATGTATGGGATCACTCGGTGCACAAAAGGAAGAGGCTCCCCCTGGTGAAGAGGTCCCTGGTGTACTACCTGAAAGGCAGGGAGCTCCGAATGCAGAATGAGTCCAGCTACCACCGCCTGTTGCACGGATACGCAGCCCAGCAGCTCCCCAGCCTCCTGAAAGAGAGAGAATTCCACCTCGGAACCCTCAATAAAGTGTTTGCCTCCCAGTGGCTGAACCACCGGCAAGTGGTGTGCGGGACAAAATGCAACACAGTGAGTGCCACCTCCCGCGGTTTCCTTTTTCCCTCTGATAGTTACGGCACCTCCCCAGACGGTGCTTACTGCAGTCTTGAGTGTGTGGGCTGCCAAGAAAACTCTAGGAAGTAGTTCAGAGCGGAGTCAGAATCGTGCACAATTAGCTTTGAATGCAGGCAGTGCTCAGGGATGAGCTGTTCTTGTCTGAAAGTGTGGCAGTCACAGCACACAGCACCTGCAGTGTGATTTACATCCCTTTACAGGATGGAGAGGAGCAGTGGGGTTGGATCTTTTCCCTTATCCTGCAGGTGGGAAGCTAATAGACAGGCATTAGCGTTTCTAAATGATGGCTGTCAGTGCCTGGCAGAACTGGCTGCTGAGAGTCCTTTTTCTCATCTGTGCTCAGTCTTACACGGTTTGGTTTTACGCACAGTTCTGAAAGAGTAGCCAGAAAATTTCTAAACATAAAAAAAAAAGAATTTTGGATTTTTAGGCTTATCTTTTGCTGGTTGACTTGGTAATTCTTCCCTCTAAACCTGCAGAGTTCAAATAGTTTTTCTTCTTTATCTGTCTGTATATAATTTCTGCAAAAACTAAAAACTCCTCAGGCTCTTGAAGTAATGCTTTGAAACATTTTAGGGGAATATTGAAACGGTGCCCTGTGGGATTAGTAAGTGGAGGAGATGATACTTAGATGATATTCTCTCCACTGGAGTTGGTAACCCAGGCAAATTCATGTGTGAAGGTCCAGTATAATTACTGCAAAATCCCAAATTGGTCCTTTGCAGGTTGTTTAGTGCTACAGAAATGAACCATGCTTTAAGGAATGCACAGATCAAGCAGCTCTTAAGCCTCAAAGTGTATCTGTTGCTGTGGTTGCTTCTTTGCCTCGAGATCCCTTTTTTGTGCCAGAGCTACACTCAATGCTCTGACCAGCAAGGGGCAGTGGGTTGGTTTTTTCCATTTCAGATGTTCACAGTTACACAGCAGGAGACTCTCATGCAGTACCTCTTAAGAAGTAAGGCCTAGCTGTAAAAACAAAGCAACCTTTTAACAGCAACAAGCCCAAAATAGAATCTCTCTGCCTACTTTCTCCACGTGTGTGCTATCTCCTCAGCCAGTCACCAGCCAGCACTGGCTGTGGAGCAGCTTACAGGAGACAAAACTCTTTGCTGAAACACAAGCTCCCAAAAATCTTGCTTACTCTAGCAAGATAACTGCCTGTTTTATGGAGCTGCAGTGATTTCACTGCGTTCTGTAACTTTTGCAGCTCCGGCACAGCTGTGGCAAAGATAAACAGACAAGTGGGTTGTTAATGCAACCTTGCAGAAAATTGTTTGGGACCAAACAATCGTGGAGCTGGAAAGGGATTCAGCAGGACTGTTGTTCCCTCTGCACATGCTGCAGCCAAGTGTGTGTTCCCACAGCCAGACTTAATGTTGCAGATGGACCTTATCTGCCATTGAGCAAAACATGGTGCTTTTGAAAGAAGTCACTGCAGCTTTGTGAAAGATGGTGTGTGAGTTACAAGCACTGTAATAGCTGTACTTTGTTTGCTTTGTGTCCACATTTGAGCAAGTAGAGCATTAAACTCCACACTCTAATTATGACATTCCTCTCTCTCATCTCCTGAGTGAGCGACCTAATAAAGAAAAAATTCCTTTGCTGATTCTCATCTGCTGAAGTTGGAAGTAAATCTGAAACACCGTGGTTGACTTCAGTGGGATTTGCTGCCTTGGAGTTGCACTTCATTAAAGTTAATGCAACAGAAAAGTATAAACAGTAGCAGTTATTTTAATCAGAGCTTGACTGTGGCACTGAGCACTTTTAGCATGTAATTTATAAATTGCCCTTGGCTGTGCAGTGCCAGAAGGATTCATTATTCTTAATAACAAAACAAAAATACACTCCTGTCATAAAGAAGGAGGATTGGGTTTAGTCACTTGGCAGTGCTAGTCACTATAAAGACTGAAGAGAATATGGAGCTCTCCGTCAGTTGCACATTTTTAATGCAGATTATAATTTGTTTAGTGATGTTGGGTAACTTTTTATACCTAAAAACTATCCTAGGCTATGATTGTATATATGAAATATCTTTATTCTTCTCCACTGGATCCTGGTGCTCACAGTTGAGCAGCTGTAAATCAAATATTTGAGTTTCTTAAAAGTGCATCCTTTTTCTGACAGATTTAGAATTATGGGAGCTGTATGCAATCACTAGGGCTTTGCTGAGGCAGGATTCCTGTTTCCAAAAATCTCTTAGACCTTGCATGCATGGGCTTCTCAGTGTTTTCCAAATTCAAATGAATGAACATGTGAACTTAGGAGAGGTGCAGATTTTTAGGCTGTGTGCTGACAAGCATCTGAATTGCCAAAGGCTGATGCTGTGAAGTCTCAGAAGATACCTTCTGTAATCTGCATCTTCTGTTCAAGCTTCTTGAACAGAGAAACCCTGAGACTTAGGTAGAAGACAAGCTTATGGCAAACAAAAACACTGAACATAAGAGGCCTATGGGGTTTTTTTTCCTCTTTACTATTTCAGGAAATTACGAAGAATAAAGTAGATAAAAGTGTAAAAAGCAGTTTCAGTAAACATTTTGTAGCTTGTTTTGTTCCCTTAGTTATGTACATGTGTTCAGGATATAATTATTTTCCCAATTGTGAGGCTTATTAGTGCCTGGAATTCAGTTTGTGGTTTTTTTTCTTTTTCCAGGCAGGCCTGATAGATGCGTTTGTGTTGAACTTACTGAATGTCCAGGTGGCATTTCCAAGGCATGCAGAGGTTGTTTTCTGAATGCTGGCTGATACCTTTTTCCTCTTCAGTAGATTCCTGTGTTGCTTTGGGTGCCCTGATGTAAATCACCATCTCTTTTGTCTTAGTAGGGACTTTAAATTTGTTCAAGAGGTCCAATATCTGTTCTGTGCATCTCATACAGTTGTGTTGTAGTCCTGGGGTTTGTGGTGGGGAGAACACAACACTCAATTACTTCTCCATCTGTAAATATGAACTGGGGAAAATTGCTTCCCCTTGCTTTCCAAGTTAATGTGTCTTCTGGACTTGTACACGTGATGAAGCATCAAGACGACAGCTCGCTTCTGGTTACAGAGTGGGAATAACAAGTCCTGCTCCTGCAGTTTGTAGCTCTACCCAAAGTCCAATGAACAGTGACCAAAACTCAGCATAAATAACCCTCTGGTTCCTGAGGTTGATCCCTTTATTCACTTTTCTTTCAGAGTAAATAGCCAGGTGTTTCTTGTCTTGACTATTTGGTTTTCTGTCAACTACATGTGATAGTCAGGTCTGTCTTCAGGGCCTGGTAGTTTCTGTGCCAGGTATAGTGTGATGCCCTTTAGCAGATGAAGTCTCTCACTTCTTCTTCCTTTGCCATCTGCCAGCATGTGTTAATTGTCTGCCAGCCTCCCAAAGTGACACCCAGAGGGCAACATACAAATAAAAACTGACAAATGCACAAATTCAATGATATCCAACTCCGTGTCCATTAGCTAGTGGTGTTTCAGAGGTTCACAGCAAGGCAGGAGTACCTGGTGGCACATTCTTATCTCTGGAAGTGTGAATTCAGGGTCAACCAACTTGCTGGGTGCTTTTACCTCTCCTCACTTCTCAGGTGATTTCTTTACATTGTGAATTATTTCACTCTGGACCCTTTCAAGGAGGATATGCCAGGCCCTTATCCATTTGCCTGTACTGCACAACCTGTAAGTTTTGTGCCGAGTGCACGTTAGTGTGCTGATGTAGCTGCCAAGCCACTCTCCACGATATTTGAAAAGTCATGACGGTCAGGAGAAGTCCCCGGTGACCAGACATAGGAAAATAAGATACTTATATTTCAAAAGGGTAGAAAGAAGGAACCTGGGAGCTGCTGACCTGTCAGCCTCACCTTGGTGCCTGGGAAAGTCATGGAACAGATCCTCCTAGAAACTCTGCTAAGGCACATGGAGGACAGGGAGGTGGTTTGAGACAACCAGCACGGCTTCACCAGGGGCAAGTCCTGGCTGACCACTGGTCTTCTGTGATGGGGTGGACAAGGGGATCAGTGATCAGTGGACAAGGGGAGGGTTACAGATGTTATTTTTCTGGACCTCTGTAAAGCCTTTGACATGTTCCCCCACTACATCCTTCTCTCCAAATTGAAGAGTGATGGATTTGGCAGGTGGATTAGGAATTTGTTGGAAGGTTGCATCCAGAGGGTAGTGGTCAATGGCTCAGAGTCCTAATGGACATCAGTGACAGGTGGAGCTCCTCAGAGGTCCATGTTGGGACCAGTGTTACTTAATATCTTCATTAATGACATAGAAAAATGGATCGAGTGCAGCCTCAGCAGATTGGCAGATGACACCAAGCTGAGTGGTGCTGTTGACACACCTGAAGGGCAGGATGGTGTCCAAAGGGACCTGGACAGGCTCAAGGAGTGGGCCCATGGGAACCTCACAAGGTTCAATAAGACCAAATACAAGGTGCTGCACCTGGGTCAGAGCAACCCCCAGTAACGTTCCAGGCTGGGGGATGGGCAGACTGGGAGCAGCCCTGCTGAGAAGGACTTGTGGGTGCTGGTGGGTGAGAGGCTGGACATGACCCAGCCATGTGCACTCACAGCCCAGAAAGCCAAACCTGCCCTGGGCTGCATCCAAAGCAGGGTGGGCAGCAGGTGAGGGAGGGGGTTCTGTCCCTCTGCTCTGCTCTGCTGAGACCCCACCTGGAGCTCTGCATCCAGCTCTGTGGTCCCCAGCACAGGAAGGACATGGACCTGTTGGAGTGAGTCCAGAGGAAGGCACAAAGGTGATCAGAGGGATGGAGCAGCTCTCTTATGGGTAGAGGCTGAAAGATTGTTGAGGTTGTTCAGCCTGGAGAAGACTCTAGGGAGACATTTTAGCACATTCCAGTATTTAAAGGGGACTTGTAAAAAGGATGGGGACAAACAAATTGAACAGAGCCTGTAGCAGCAGGGCTACAGGTAATGATTTTCTGCTAAAAGAAGGCAGATTGACACTAGATACAAGGAAGGTGTTCTTTACCGTGAGGCTGGTGGCACAATGGAATGGGTTGTCCACAGTGCTGCTGGATACCCCATCCATGGAGACATTCAGGGCCAGGTTGGATGGGACTCTGAGCAACCTGCTCTAGGTGAAGATGTCCCTGCTCACTGCTGAGTGCGTGGTCAAGATGACCTTTAAAGATCCCTCACAACCCAAATCATCCTATGGTTCTGTATTTTGATCTTCAGCAGAAGGCAGACATATGATACCAGTTTGATAGTTTAGTCTTTCAAGAGTCCATGTTTCTTTGGGACTTGGAGTATATATTAGAAAGTCTGTATTGCCACAAAACAGAAGAACCTGATGCCAAGGGTTTTATGAACAGAAAGAAGAGATGTTTACAATCTAAATAAGAGTCAAGGCTGAGAAATGGGAAAAACCAGTTGGTGCTATTCAAGTATGACCAGCTTTAGCATCAGTGCAATGACACAGCAAACATTTGTCTTGCTTTTGTTGTTCTGTTAGCAAAAAAAATTATTTGAAGGAGGACAAATACTAATTTTCCAGCTTGGTTGAGAGTGAGATCTTTTTGTGAGCAGCTTCAGCTGGTCCAGAGTTGTCCTGTTGCAGCACTGGATGATCCCACCTGCTTGTTCTGGCTGGCACTGATGTGCCTGTGGCAGGGGAGTCAGCTGGGTCAGCTTGCTGCTGTGTGAGCTGATGGATTCTCCTGTAGGGTTAGTTTCACCAGAGGCAGAGATATGATCCAGCTGACCCTGCAGCTACCAAAAGGGTGATCAGACTGTTTGGGTGGGTGAGGAAGAGGCACTTGGATTTTCAAAGGTTGGCTTAAGCCAATTGAGAAACTTCTCAGTGATTGATTCCTTTGTAGTGACTATTTTTAGCAGGGCAGTGTGCTTATCTTGGGTTTCTTTCAAATATCTGAATGACATTAGTTTGAATGACAAGAATGTGCCCATGACTTCTGGGAGCAGTGTGTGAAGAGCTCTTCTTGGATGAAGAGTGAGCAAGTCTCTTTCATGAATGTTCTTTGTGCCTTGTAAATCTCCGTTCAGTCTGCTCAGTTTCAACAAGGGAAAGTGCTGGATTCTTCACCTGGCAACCCCAGGTGTTCATACAGACTGGGGAAGGAGATGCTGCAAAGCAGTGCAGTGGAAAGGGATCTGGGAGTCCTGGTCCATGGCCAGTTGGCTGTGAGTCAGCAGTGCCCTGGCAGCCAGGAGGACCAGCCCTGTCCTGGGGGCATCAGGCAAAGCATCACCAGCTGGTCAAGGGAGGGAATTGTCCTGCTCTGCTCTGCACTGGGGTGGCCTCACTTTGAGTGCTGGGTCAGTTTTGATCACTGCAATATGAGAAAGATATAAAGCTCTTAGAGAGTGTTCAAAGGAGGGTAACAAAGATGGTGAATTCAGGGCCTTGAGGAGAAGCCATATGAGCAGCAGCTGAGGTCACTTGGTTCAGCCTGGAGGAGACTGAGGGGAGACCTCATTGCACTTAGAGCTTCCTCATGAGGGGAAGACGAGGGGCACTGATCTCTTCTCTGTATCACTGGTAACCAGCGATAGGACCTGTGGGAATGGCCTGAAGTTGTGTCAGGGGAGGTTTAGGTTGGATATTAGAAAAAAGTTCTTCACCCAGAGGATGGCTGGGCACTGGAACAGGCTCCCCAGGGCCGTGCTCATGGCACCAAGGCTGGCAGAGTTCAAGAAACTCTCAGGCACATGGTGGGATTCTTGGGGTGCCCTGTTCAGGGCCAGGAGTTGGACTTGGTAATGCTTGTGGATCCCTTCCAACTCTGCATATCCTGTGATTTTGTGTAATAATAAAACCAGGGTGGCACCCCTTGTTTTTGTTCCAATTAATTTGTAGAATAATAGATAGGAACTAATAGATAGGATAGGCATGCCTGTTCATCTGCTGTTGTTTGTGCAGGGGCAGCAGCAGAAGACATGAGAGAATGTATTTGCTGCCTTGAAATGGCATTTCATAGGCCTCTCTTTTTAATCTTGCTGTTTGAAGTCAATGCTTTCAGTTGAAGATACACAGGAAGGGAATTTATTTTTAATGAATTGTTAGCTTTCTGGATGTTTTTTCCCCCCCTAAATTATTGTCCCTGAAATAATAAAAAAATGGAAGTATGGAAAAACCTGTCAAACTGTTCTGCTCTTAGTATTGCGTATAAGAGACGGATGGATTTTGCAGTTTAGGCACTGGTCCTCGGATACTCTGTTCCCTGCCACAGTGTTTACTTTTGGCAACCTGGTTAATGAAGTTCCTTAGTCAACTAAGTGGGACAGTTTCTTGATTAACTTGTTAATAAGCAGGTTGAGAAGAGAAAAGCCACGTTAGTAATCGTAGGGGAGCCCTTTGCCAAAATGACTTCTCGCCACTTCTGCAAGCCAAAAGAAAAGTAAGCATGGAGCTATTAATCTCAAGGGGTGTGCAAAGTAGGGCCAGATCATGAAGATGCATGGCTCTGAGAACTGCAGTACTTGGTCATGCTTGTCTGCCTTGATCCTTGAGTGATAGCACTGGTGCAGGCTGGGTGTCTGAACTGCTTTGAAACGCACAAAGAGGGAAGATGGGCTTCTCTCTGCCATGTCATCCAGCCTGTTTGCTTGTTAGAACAAGGGTGTCTGGCAGAGAACGCAGTAGTGAGTCTGATGTTTCTCAGAGATGAGGTGTGGTCCTTGGACCTCTGGCAGATGGCCAAAGCAATCCAGATTTGGGAAATCCTGGGTGTTAACTTACTTGGCACGCTAATGGCTGACATGCATATGTTTTACTAGCAGGAAGAACTGAATTTTGTGCAAAGCTTGAAATCGAGAGATGAATATGCACAGTTCAGTGTTTGGAGGTTGATGGGGGTTTGTTACATCCAGGAAACACTTTGGGGGCTGGTTTTTAGTTTCTGTATAATGAGTAACATTGAGAAAAGTTCCTATTCCTGCTTGAGATAACACAGAAAATTACTGCCAGTTATCAGGACTTTGTCAAGACTTTGTGTCCAGGCTGCTTTGGAGTTGTTTGCAGATGTACTTATTTCAAGAGTAGCAGATATTTTGCATTTTATTTACTATAAAGTCTTTAAAACTTTTGAAATGGTATTCAAATTTTCTGCAGTCTTTACTGGGTGCCTCTCTTAGTTCTTAGCATTTCTCCCTTTATGGCTTTGGAAGTGTCTGACGACTGTTTGGCTTCTCTTGGCTTCTTGTGCTGGATTTACAGGGAAGATTTCTAGGCAGGCAGTGGTGCAGCTTTCAAGTGTGAGCTTCTGGCTTCCTGTCCTGCCCCAGGTGATGCAAGAGTCTCAGTACATACAGACAGTGCTTGCTTTTACTCTAGGGAGGTGGTGGTTATTTTTAAACTACCCAGAGTTCCTTACCAAGTTCATTACCAAGCCAGGGAGCAGTTGCTGCTCAGACCTTTTATCAGCTGTCCCAGGCTGTGAACTGCATTGTAAGGCTTAGGAAAAGTGAGGAGTGCCTCCCTCCAGCTCATCTGCATCTCAGCTGCTGTCATACCCCACTCCTGCATGCAAAGGAAAGAAGTAACCATGAAAATGTAGTCCCTGGAGGATCAGTCTGTTCTAGACTGCTGCTGACAGCAGCAGATCACTGTGAGTTGAAGATGATGCACAATTCTAGACACAACACACAAATAGCAATTAACAGGTTTCAGCTTTCTCTGTGGGGTATGTTTAACATACCATACTTTATCGGGCTTTTATTTGACATTAATATTCTGCTAGTTCAGTACATCAAGTAATAAATATGATTCTGAATTATTTGGGTGGGTTTTTTCTTATCCTTCTATTAAAGAACAGATCTAAAGTCTGGAAGAGCTCACCAAAAGCAGCTTGTTTGGTATAACTTATCTCTGAGAACCCCTAGATTTCTATTCTGTCCTTCTAGAAATGCTTGACAATTGCAGAACGATTTCCTGGAGATGTTTATCTTTTAAACTGTATTGAGATTTTTGTGTTATTATTGTTCAGTTCACTTCCAGAGGCTTGGAGACAACGTTCTTTGGTTATGGAAGGAACAGGCTTAAGGTGATGTGAAATTTAGTTATAGTCCTGGGCTGTGATTCTACATCACTTTCCTTAGTGCCAAGTCAGCTTCAGGTCCTCCATTTCCTTGCTTCACCTGTGTTTCCTCACAGTCTTTGTGTCCTCTGTGGGGCCTGTTTGACTGTTGGTGCAGCAGCCCTCTGAACACCATCTGTGAAATGACCCAGCCCAAGAACCTCCCAAATGAAAGTGCACTTTGGCAGGCCATGTAAACCTTTGTTCTGGCTTAAACTGCAACCCTGTGGTTGTGTACATTTGAACTGACATAGCTCTGGCTGTAATGTCTGTTTGAAGAGCTGTAAAGCTTCATAACAGACTTTTCTGACAAGGGGCTAGTGACATACTGCTCCAATTTTTAAACTTTTTGCAGGATGAGTTATGTAGCTAGATACGTTTTTTCAGGTGTCTCTGCTGGCAGTACTGTGTTTAGTTACGATTTCCTGTGTATCATCAGAAAATAAATTCCAGTTGCATGGATTTATAAACTGTCGGTCTGCCAAAGCCAAAATTTCACAGTAAGTGTCTTCTCTGGGAGGCAAGAGAATTGTGCTCAGCCCTGTGGGTCTTACTGGGTCTTCTGAGGTGTGTCTTTTTCTTACTGTGCCACAAGGAACCTGAAAAAAATACTAGTTTGTCATACTCAATAGGGAAAAAAATTATATGCAAGTGTTTTGTTAAATAGGAAGCCTCCCATGACAGATTTCTCTCCTCTCCCTTTCATTGTGGTGAAAACCAAATGGGTGATTGAAATAAAACCCATTGTTAGTTTACTGGGTTTGAGAAGGAATTTGTGCATTTTTCAGACATAAGGGAAGTATTTGTATATTCCAACTTGAAAAGAATGTCGGTTCAAAATAGGGAAGATATTTGACCATCTTGTTTTTCTTATCTGTTCCACCACAACTTAACTTGTTTGTTTGTTTGTTTGATTTTTCCCCAGTTATTTGTAGTAGATGTACAGACTGGTCAAATTACCAAGATTCCTATTCTGAAAGATCGTGAACCTGGCATGGTGAACCAGCAGGGATGTGGTATTCATGCCATTGAGCTCAACCCCTCAAGGACCCTTCTGGCCACAGGTGGAGACAACCCCAACAGTCTTGCAATTTATCGTCTGCCTACACTTGATCCTGTGTGTGTGGGAGATGTAAGTGGGAGTACCCGGGGAAAGTTTATTCTGTCACTTACAAGAACTGCTACTTTGAAGTGTGTAAGGTCAGAGCAAGGTTAGGATTCGGGAGTCTTGTAATGGAGAGTGAATTGCTAAAAGCCTGAAAATGTTCCGGACTGAGTTGTCATTTTTGACAGGTATCTGAGTGAGTACATAAACAGGTGGGTGGATTCTCAGGATTCTGAGTCAGATTTCTTTCTCACCCTCATTCTGGTCTATTTCAGATCACCTTTAAGCACTGAAAATGTAAAAATTCCTTAATGTTAAAGACCAGTTGTGGTCATGACCTCTCAAGCTAGTTACAGTGAAAAAGCTCTTTTGGGAAATTTAAAAGGTGATGCAAGTTGTTCAGATTTTCCCCTTATCCAGTGCAGCTTACAGATGTATTGTTCCAGAGGAGAAACTTGGCTTTGAAGGTTAGTTCTGACCCAGTGGCTTGTGGCAGTTTGGTAGGCTCTCATACTGGTTTTATTTCTGAAATCTCCTCAGGCCTTTTTAAAACAACCAGTCTTTGTAAAAAAGCTGAAATGAGTAGAGTGGTGTCCTGTGAGTGCTTCTCTCTCATTTCTCCTTTTTAATCAGGACTTCATATGGGTGTTAGCTACAACAGCAGAGGTCGGGTCAGAGTTCTGCAGCAGCAGATAATCAGCTGCAGCAAGGCCTGACTCTGAAGATTTGCATGACTTGCTCTTCATTTGCATGGCTTTTTATCTTTTCAAACAGAACTAGAGTCTTTCCCCCCCACACACACACACAGGGGGGGAATGTGTGTGTAAATCTCTTCCTAAAGAAGAGATTCGTGAAATAATAGTCTTGAAATATTAATCTGTAGGTCATGTATCATAAACATAAGATTTTGGTTACTTTTTGTATTAGGATGTCCATTTGCAGAAGTAAAGAATGCTGCTTTCACAATGGAAAATTTGAGTCCTTAGAACTGGGATCAATTTGCCCTTGGTCAGAGACCTGTTTTTCCAACACCTGTTTGCTCTCTATTAATTATAAACTTCAAAACCTAAAAAGTCCAAGTTACTGGTAGGTACTTAAACTGCTCCAACTTGATACTGGAACATTTTGTAGCGTAGGTCTGTCCTTCTGAGTTTGTATGAAAAATCCAAGTGGAGAACACTTGTCTACTTTGAGACTACTCTGGAGTATTATGGCACAGAAAAATCTGTCTTTCTTCTTTTAGGATGGACATAAGGACTGGATATTTTCAATTGCATGGATCAGTGATACTATGGCTGTTTCTGGTAAAGTCAAATTTTTTCTTGTGTTTTTCTGGTTGGTTGGTGGGGGTTTTGCCTTTCCTTTTTTGTTTTACACTTTCCTCCTGTCTGGAGTTTTATGCTGAAGTACAACATTTTGTGAGTCTTCAGAAAGCACCTCTGTCAGGGCATTTGAAACCACTTAGAACTACCGAGGCTATTTAAACACTTCATCTAGATTTGATTTTTCTAGTATCAGAGAGAATATTCGTGTGTTTCTAGTAGGTGTTGCCATGAGGGGATCTTTAAACACACAAGTTACAGGAAAGGGTTCCACATAAGAGAATAATTTCAAGAGGAGTTTTAGTTATCAGTTGATAACTTTGGAATACTGTAGAGCAGTATCAGTTTCCTGAAGTCCTGTGAAAGACTAATTAGACTCTCTTTTGTCTAGCTATCAGTACAGTTGTGTGTGTATATATATGTGTATGTGCATGTGCACTTACTCTTAATACAGAAGGCTGTAATAGGAAAATTCAGTTACTGACTGTGTAGTAACTAATTGGATAATCAGTGTAACTCTGTAAAGTGTTAGTTAGATAAAGGCAGCAATACCAATAGGCTGTTGCATTAATTTAGTAGTTCGCTGACTTTCTGTGCTGACAGGGTGCAGTCGTGTTCTGCACAGAGTTGTCAAACTGCAGGTGACAGAAAATCATAACAGTCTTATATAAAAATCAAGTCCTTGAACTGTTGGTGTAGTTCAGTAGAAGTTTTGTTTTCTAAAACCAAAAAATTAATCCTGGAATTTGATTTTTTAATTTAACATCTAAGTTTATCTTTGTAAGCCTCTTCCCCAAATATCTACATTAAAAAAATCCCACTAATAAGCTAGTAAGCTTGGAGATGATTAGAGGTATCCAAGGGAAAGATAAGGACCCAGTGGAATGCACAGCTCCCAATGTTTTCGAAAGATCAGGGTTGGTTGTGTGAGTAAAAGGCTGCTGTGTTCTCTGTGTTCTCAAACATTATGACCTTTAGAGCTCAGTATAATTACATGTGTGGTCCTTGCACCAGGCAGGATGTAGCTTCCAGTCTCCAGATCTGAGACACCAGGGAAAACTCGTTGAAAGCAATTAAGCAAGACCAGTTGCTAAACTGATCTCTTCAGAGCTCACAGACAGTCCTAATTAGGAGATAAAAAAGACAGTGAACTCCTGACATGGTTTTAATCTTATAGATTTCAATTCCATTTGTGTCTGAAAGTGCAGAGTAGAAATACTTGAACTCCAGACATCGAGGATACAGTAAATACTTTTGTCTGATTTAAAAAACTAAATGCAAAATTTTTGTTACTTTCTTGAGGCAAGTTAAATGCCGCAGGAAGAAAAAAGTCTTTGGTCGTGTGGTAGATCACACCCATGTGGTTAAAAGGTTGGACAACGCCTTTCTCACTGCAGTCAAAGCTGTTGAAAGAGAACTGGCAACTTATTATTCCTCATGCTTGTTTTAACTTCAAGAAGAACAAGGCAGGACTCTGTAAAACCTTCAGCAGTCTATTTCAGTAGTCCATAAGTCAAACTCTTGACTAAGCAGCCAAAGCTGAGGAAGAATACGACAGTCCACTCGACTGCTGGCTGTGCAAAAACATTTCCATGGCAAAAGCTCTGGATGAAGTGAATAATCCTCAGGATGTCATGAGCTTAGGGAAGCAAATGATACTCTGCCTGTCTTCAGGGCTAACCAGTCAAACAACATGCATGAGCCTTTTCCCTTGCCAGGGGAGATTGACAGGGCTATTAACAGGGACAGCTTCTTCCTACAGTACGTCAAGACCTTCAGAAATTCTCCTGCTGAGTATTCAGCCTCCATAACAAACAAGATTAGGTGCCATTAAAACCAATGGCATATAGTGGAGTGGCAGGATGTTGTGTCACATGCTGACTGCTGCTATGCAGGTGCCATTAGGATGCTCCTTTTGTGTTTGTCTGTAGTAGGTGATAGTGGCAAATGCCTGAATCCATCCATGAGGGAGCAAATCCACTACCCCTGTGCTGGACAACACATATTGTAACATATTGTAACATACTGTTCTGTTTAACTGTCTGTGCAGCTTTTTCCCTGTGATGCAGCAAAGCCAGTAAAATTAATAGTCTGGTGTAAATAATTAGTCTTTTCTGGCATCTTCGTTATGAATTCCCTTTGGCATTATGTAGAGAAGAAATTGGGGTACCTGTCAAATCTGTCAGGGCTGACTTAGATGGTAGTGAGTTGCCTGAACACCAGAAGGGATGGGTATGAGGCCTTGGATTAAGACTATGTTGATCAGTGAACCAAAGACATTCATCTTTCTTCATCCAATATTGTTACTGTTAGTGATTCATATCTTGGAATAATGTCGTCAAATCCAGTAAAAGAAGTAAAATGAGTTCTTGCTTATTTAATCTCAGTTCCTATGTTACATTCTTTAAACAAGTGGCCCATTTTAGCAAAATAGTTTCTTCAATAGATTTCATTCAAAGTGGTAGAAATTGTGCTCTGAAGTAGCTGTTTCTGTTCAGTTCACAAATGAGTGTGTGCTTATCCGTAAGCATACTGATAGAAATGAAATGAACCCAAATAGACATAAACCAAACTCAGTTTTGGAGGTTTTTTTGCATTGGTTTAACAGGCTGTCAATCTCAGCCTTGGTAAGCCAGGCTCAGGCTGAACCCAAGGACTATTCAGTCACTTCTGAGTCAAGTCATTCTATGTGTGAATCTCTAATGGTGATTTTTATATAGGGTTGTGGGTTTTGATGCACCCTAATCAGTTTGAAAAACAGATTAAGTGATTCCAGCAGCTTGGAAAGAGTGCAGACAAACAACTGATAATGAGTTCAAACATTATGAACTTTAGAGCTCAGTAAAATCACATTTTTGTTAATTAATAGATGGGCACCAACAATGTGCTCAGTTAGATTAAATTAATAGTGTCCTTTCTTTCAGATCCTACTGTTTCTTCCCTTTTGAAAAGGGGAGTTCTGTGTATGTGAAATGAACTGTTTATTTTTGGACTATTTGATCAGGTTCCCGGGATGGTTCGATGGGACTCTGGGAAGTCACAGAGGATGTGTTGTCCAAAAGTGATGCCAGGCATAACCTCTCTCAAGTTCCTGTGTATGCCCACATAACACACAGTGCTCTGAAGGACATCCCGAAGGAGAACACCAATCCTGACAACTGCAAAGTCCGAGCATTGGCCTTCAACAATAAGAACAAGGTCAGTAAGATAAATAAGACAGTTGAGAAGTCCCAAAACTGTCCCTATGTGTTAGAAAAAGAAAAAAGTAATCTAAATTGAATATACTAGAGAAGCACACTAATGTTTTTTTTCCCTCTGGTTCTTTTGCATTGTTGTCTTTACCTACTGTGTTTGCTTCTGTCCCAAGTGAATGGAGGAATCCAGGAGAAAAAAAAAAATGATGTTTTGAGAAGGCACAGTTTTCCTGTGGGTTTGATTAGGAGGCCTTCAGGCATCCTAAGCAGGGGAGGCAAGGAGTATTTGCAAGAAGCAAATAAAGCACCAAAACATCTGTTGCAGCTTGAAGCCTCAATTTTTGAGTGCTCTTGCTGCTTTCCTTCCCCCTTTGTGAAGACCAGCTAACTCTTAGCAGTTCCCATTTGGAATCCTTTCTGGATTGCTCAGCAGGTGAGGTGCCTGATTCACAGGGCAGGCTTTGGTGTGATTTTGTTCCTGTTTGGTAAATGCTAAACGCTAACCTCTGCCATGCTAACCTCCCATTATTATTAATGGGAGTAGCAATTCATCCTCCACAACTTTTGTTTTTCCTGCCCTCAAAGAACAGAGAAGGTGTGAAGCAAAGGTGGGTGTGCTCTCAAGCACAGTGCTCCTGTAGGCTGTATTTTTCACAATAGTTACTTTGGGATGAAGATTTCATGTAGCTTTTTCACTATAGTGCCTGTAGTGCTTCAGGGGTAGAATCAATGTGGGACCTGCTGAAGGGACATGTCAACTCTAACTTGTACTGTCTAATAGTTCATTATTTAATTGTCTAACAACATTTGAAAGTTGTTTTTTCTTGTTTTGAAAGTTGTTATTTACTCTTTTATGAATTGTTGTTCTACCTGGCATCTTTGTACTGTATTGTATTCTATGAAGAACACTATAAAAAGAAAATGTATCTTGATAAAGCCTGTATAGGATTGTAGATGAGTCCAATCCTGTTGGTTGAGAGTGAATTAGTAAGGACATCTATAATACAGAAACTAACTCTTTTTTTTTTTTTTTCTCCTTTTAATAGGAGCTGGGAGCAGTGTCCCTGGATGGGTATTTTCACCTTTGGAAAGCGGAGCTCACACTATCAAAGGTGCTTTTCTGTTTGTTCAGATAAGGCATGCCATTGCTTTCAGGGTTTTTTTTTCTCTGGGTCAGGTTGTGTTTTTGTAGTCAACTTATTCAGCTGCATTTTGGTTTTTTTCACTGCAGCTTCCTTGAACGTAGCTTACAGAACTATTCTATTAACATCCTACTCTTGTAATGGATTGATTTTTATGTTTTCTCTTTCCAGTTACTTTCCACAAAGTTGCCATACTGCAGGGAGAACGTGTGCTTGGCTTATGGCCAGGAGTGGTCAGTGTATGCAGTAGGATCACAGGCACATGTCTCCTTTCTGGATCCGAGGCAGCCTTCCCACAATGTTAAATCCGTCTGTTCCAAAGAACGAGGCAGTGGTAAGAAAACTGCCAAAAGGCACTTCAAATTATTTTCTTGCAGAAGTAGCTGTTAAGACTGCAGTAAGTCAAGCTTTTAATTAATGGGACAGGTTCCTCCTATGATAGACTAAGTAATTAATAGTGTATGTATAGGTTTTGCTTTTATGGCAGTGTTCCTTAAGCAACCAACACCAAATGTGACAGCAGCTCTGAAATCTAATGAGGGGCAATATCAGTGCCTTTATGATCAGGTAAATTATAACCCATTTGAATTTTACCAGACTTTTAAAAATGTGCATTTTACTTCTGCATGTTTTTTACTGTGTCTTATTCTATTTTAATTCATCTCAGACCAAATCTAGTCTTTCTGCCACTCTTTATACTGCTGTTGCATTTTTCTCTGGGAATTAGAAAAGAAGGCATGTTGTCTGCTCTCTGCTATCATATTGGGAGTCAGTGCTGTGAGTGAATGCTTGCTTTGTAATTTTAAAGCCATGAGTTAGACTCCTGATTTTCAATGTGCTGCTTCCTTTTCTCACATGAATGTGCTATGTGCAATTGAACCTTTTGCCTGAGGGCTTGCAGGGTCCATGGTTCATTCCATAAACTTCTTACCATACCCTTTATTGTCGGGCATGAGAAGGCACTGTGCCATATGAATCCCAGACTAATAAGCTGCAGTTCTTATATAGCTTGGCTTTGGGCATCCATCTCTTCATCGGGCAGGTTACCAGAAGAGGATGTGTGTAGGCAAGGATTTAGGAAAATATTTCTTATGTAGTTACAGAACAGTGTTGTCTAGATCATTGTCAGGGTCTGCTTCTTTCACATATGGGAGATGTATCTGTCATGTCAGGAAAGGTCACCTCAAACATCTTATCAGCAACACTCCTTGTCCTGACCTGCTGCCAATGGTGGCTGAAAGATTCTGGCTCAAGTATGTGGCCATCCCTGCTGGGGGGATAATCTGTGTATAGGGAGTATCTCTAGGGTATCTCCAGTTCATGTCTGGAGGCAGCCTTTGTTCAGTGGTGTTTTCTGTGCCACATAGTAGATGGATCTTTTTATTTGGCTTGGTGGCAGAGGCATGTAAATAACAGTAACTCCCAAGGTATGGAGTGTTTCAACTTTCTGTTGATCTCCCTGGGGCTTGCAATGGTGCAGCACCTCTAGAAAGCAGACTCTTTATTGATTTGCAGAATAAAATCTGACTTCAAATACTTTGAAGCATTTGAATGTGCTTTAAGTTTCCAAACACACCTGCTGAATCTGGTAAGTCTGTTCAGTTCACTGCTGTTGTACACAAAAGCAGGTCAGAGAAACATTGTGGCTTAGCAAGACTAGAACTGGGGCTGATTTTCCCCTGGTTGAACCCTGTCTACTCTACATAGTGAATGCTTTTTAGTGCATCTTGTAAGTGTTACTTTTCTTAGAGCTCTACAGGGAAGTGCAGGCCCTGGACTGTAGGTCTTGATCCACAAAAGCAGCTGCTCTCTGCTCATGTGGCAGAGCAGTGTCCTATGCCCTTGATTTCGTGTCCTACAGGCAGCAGTGCTAATGCAGCATGGACTCTGTGTCTGCTTCCTGTGTAGGACACGCCACTGCATCTGTGTTTCCTTCTGGGATCTGCCACTTTGGAGTGGGGCTCAATTTGCTGACCTAAATAGCCCAGGTCCACTGGTGGTAGAGTGCTGGGAATGTAGGAGAGCTTACTGTGATTGGTTCTAGGCACAGGTTGTGCTTTTAGTTTGATAGGAATGATTAATCTGGGGTACTTTAGCCCCTTAGGAGACAGTTTGAAGAGCTGTTTTTGAAAGTCCGTTCTAAGTGTCTTTTTAGTAGTGTGGGTACATCACCTAATTTTTTTTGGTTAGAGAAATATCCAGAGGTATTCTTCATTTTATAGCTTTTTATTAACAAATTCCATTGAAAAGCGTGTGCCATCTGCCTTCGTACTCCATCACCTGTTTCTATGAAGTAAGTGTTCTTCTGGTTTGCTTGTCAAGAGCACTTCTGGAGCAAAAACAAGAGGAGGTCCACTCTTGTGCCTTTCTCCTCTTATTTCAGTGACTGCTCTTGCTGATTGCAGAGGGCTTGAAGTGTGTTTTCCAGAGCCAGGCCCATGTGCTGGGAGTGGGGGGAGGAAGTCTGCAGCTTGCTCAGGTGCATTTGTAGTTCTCTGAGTTGAAGTGGAGATTCTTATATGAATCTGGTAAATCTCCTTCAGCAGGTGTGACTTGCAGAGTGGTTTCCTTCCTATTAAACCTGCAACCAAGTCTTCACCTCACATCTGGAGCAGGACAGTGTGGCCCTACCTGTTCCAAGTGTGTGTCATGGATGCTAGTGGCTGTGGATGTAACGTCAGGTTAGGGAGGCAGAAGGATGAGGATGTGTTTTTAGTTAGGACTCTCTACAGAGGGGAAGGGGGAACTCTCTGGATGTACTTGCAGCTCCCGGGTCCTGTCTGTCCCATGTGCTGCTTGGTGTATTCCAGCACATTACAAGTTCAGCCCCACTTGATACAGTGACAGCATTTGGCCCGTGGATGTAGCTGACAGGACACACTCTTTTCCTCTCCTGTTTGGACGCTTGTTTAGGCTGTGATTCAGTGGTACTTCAAAGAGGCTTGAAAAGCCCTAGGGTTTATAACCTGGCATTAACTTGTGCAGGAAAGAGAAGTGCAGATTTGGTGGAGTTTAATCTCCGCTGAAGAGTTGATTGGAGTACAGTGCTTGCACATGACAAACCTTTTGCACAATAAATAGAGATGACAGGACACTTTGCAAATTGCAGATTCGTACCTGCAGAACAAAGGTGCTCTTGACCCTAAATGGCTTATCTGGCAGAGCTGGGGCCTGTTGAAGGTGAAGCTTCTTACTGTGCCCCCTCAGTGTGGCCAATGGCCTCAGAGGAGCAGGGCACTGGAGTGTGTCGTTGAAGATGCTGTTTCAGTAGCATCAGTGGGATCTGTCTGCACTCAGTAGTTGCAGTTGCAGTGGTGGAGAACACTAGAAGGTAGCGTTAGACATGAAACAACAGCCCTGCAGAGCCAAAGCATCCCCTCTTCCTTACTACTCTGCTTATCCTTTCTCTGTTTGGCAGGTATCCGGTCGGTGAGCTTCTACGAGCACATCATCACTGTGGGAACGGGGCAAGGTTCCCTGTTGTTCTACGATATCAGAGCCCAGAGGTTCCTGGATGAAAAGCCCCCCCGTGCCTGCTATGGGCCGAAGCAAAAATTAGGAGGAGGTGAAATTTTGAAGTTGACAACTGGGAAAGGCTGGCTGGTGAGTAGGTTGTAACTGTAGGAGACTCTTTACACAGGAACACTGCAGGGCTTGAGCCAGTTCTTCTTGTGGTAACAGGAGCTGTTGTGTGAAATGTGCCCCAGTCAAACAGTGATCATGTAGCCAATAAGTTACAATGGAAAGCAAGAAGTGCTGCAGAATAGCTTTCTACAAAAGCTTTAGGAAAGGGTACTGAAGGTTAGTTGCCTGAGTGTGCCTGAGTAGCATACTGGCTACTGTTTTTATGCACTCATTCATAGGTGAAGTAGATTTTATATTTTTATATTTTCAAATGTCATCTAACTACTAATTTTCAGAACCTCAAACAGAAATAGTCTTCCTTTAGAGCCACCTTACTCTAATGTGGTACTCAGAGCAAGAGAGATTTGATTTGATTTGATTTAGTTTAATTGTGTGCAGTTTTAGAAACTGTGGCTTCCTGAGGTAATGCCATGGCAGGCACTTGAGTTCAGTTTCCTGTATGTTATCAGAAAGCAGTTACTGGCTTTGTTTGACTTAGCTCCATTACCTTTTATATCATTGTGATGTCCCTACCCTTCACCTCACATTTCCAGTGTTTGGCCTAAATGTCCTCAGAAAAAAGCTTCAGGACAACTCTGATATCCTTTAGTTGATCTCTATGAAGCTTCAGGAGCATTCAGAGGAAATACCTCATTTTAGGCTCTGGAAGATACTTTTGTGAAACAGGAGTTTGGGTTTGTTTAGCAACAATAATGATCTAAACTTTCCTTTAACAGAACCATGATGAAACCTGGAGGAATTATTTCTCTGACATACATTTCTTCCCAAATGCTGTTTATACCCACTGTTACGACTCGTCTGGAACAAAACTGTTTGTGGCAGGAGGCCCCCTTCCATCAGGACTTCATGGGAATTACGCTGGTCTCTGGAGCTAATGATAACTCTTCATAAATGCTGATCTTTACACAGATTTCCACTTTTCTTTTCCTTTTTTTAACAACAAAATTGTGTGATGCCATTGATCCCTGATTTAAGCTCAAGTTATTTTTTTGCAGAGTTTTCTGTTGGTCTCCAACAGTTTTGTACATCTTTTTGAACCAGTTTTTTGCTTTAACCTCCTTGATCCTTTATATGAAGGGGTTTTGAAGTCCTTTTTTATTGTATTTACTCCAAATGACTCTTTCCCCCCCCCCCCCTTTAGGC
>VYXB01010743.1:76974-97967 GCA_013397135.1 Pachyramphus minor | reverse complement strand
TTTTTTTTTTTTTTTTTCTTTATAGAAAGCTCTGAATAATTCTCAGACTGATCTGGACAATTATGTAAAATTCCTCTAGTCTCACTTCTGCTTCTGCTTTCAGGGTGCTTTCTTGCCAAGTTAACTTCTTATGGGAAGGGAGCCATCTTTGTTGCTGTATGAATATCCCCCCAAAAAGGGAAACAAAGTAGGTAGTGCTGGAAGCACATAAGCAAACTAGGCCTGAAAAAACTTAATTTCTAACCTGTTTCAGTGGTTTTAAATGCTTGTAGCAATACAGATATTGAGTTTCAGAATATTTTGTGGTCAGTTACGTATTTTGTTCCAATCAGTGTTAGAAATTGAGGCAGAGAAAGGTGATGTGCTCAAGACCTTCAGTTCGCTCAAACTGGGTAGAAGGTGGAGGCTGGGTCAATCTTGGGAACTGGGCAGTTTTCCTTGTACTTCTTTCACTGATGGGATTACACAGTAACAGTCTCTTCCTCAGAGGGAAGACACTTGTTTATCTCATTTGAAGGAAAGAAAACTTAAATCATAACAATCCTTCAAACCCACTGCTATCGACTTCTCAGTCATGTGGGATCTTCTGTGCTGCTGCTCAGCTCTTTTCAGTAGACTACCATGTTAATTTGGGTATCTTTGGGTATGGTATTTTCAGTATTCATAATAACAGGTAATCAAACCAGTGATTAAATTATGGGTTCGGTAATACCTGGCTTGTGAGCACTGGGTAGCAACTCCTCAGTAACAGCTGGGTGTTATGTGATGGGACATTCCTGAGGAATCAGAAGCTGCTTTGCAATGTTGGCTTGAGCACAGCAATGAGGGTGGTGCTCTCCCTCTTCACCAAACACCTTATTCCTGTAATTCCTCCAGCTTTCTCCCTTGTACTGTCAAGTCTAGTAGGGAGAACTGCTGGTGCTCTCCTGTGGCGCTTTCTGGGATTGCAGTAAAGTGAGTCCATTTGTTCGGTTCCTTCATCACAGTACTGCTGGTGTTAGTTCAAGGTGAGTAAATTACCAAAGAATAGTTAGCAGGTGTTTGTTCCTTGTCTCAGTTGTTAGCTTCCCTCATAGACCCGTTTTTAAGATCATTGATAGAGTGCCCAGTGATCTTTCTGGACTTAGTTGGTCCACAAAGGTTACATCACATTGTGGGTGACTCTTGTGACTCTCTTCATGAGGGGAGCTCCTGAACTGCATTGTGGGGTTTGTATTTGCTGCCTCCACTTCAGGTCTTTGGCGGCTTTTTATATCTCAAGGATTAAGATACTTGGGGATCGTTCTCCTCCAGAACTTCATCCTCTTCCTTCACCAGAGCACTTGCTTTGTATATAGCTTGCAGCTGCAGAGCTAACAGATTAAAAGTTATGATCTAGCTATGTTGAGTGGTGCTTTGGTGTCTTAATTTCTGCCCCTCAGTTGAGAGGCTTTTACAGACCTTGTGAACTGCTGTCCCTCAGCTGGTGCAGGTGTGAAACAAAGCAGGCTTGCCTAGGCCCTCACAGAGGTCACCTGTTTGCTTTGTTTCCAAGAAACCTGGGATGAATGCCTTTCCCCTGACACTGGTGGAGCAAAGTGTGCCTGGACCTCACTGCTTTGGTAACAAAGACAAGACTGGGACGTGTTCTGCTCTCCTCTGTCTGTGGAGATCACAGCTACTACTGCAGTTCCTGCTCGCAGCCCAGAGCGAGTCTGTACATGTCTTTGCAGTCCCTCTTGTCTTCATACTCAGTATCCTCTTCAGAATTCCAAGCAGTGAGCCTTAGGCAAGGAGACCTGCATAGAAATCCTGCAAAGAATGCAGTTCCCTCCCATCCGAGTGGAAATCCTGGCAAGAGAAGAGCTCTCTCCCAGATGTGCACCTGTCCCAAAAGTATAATTTGCACTGACACAGGTGCTTCACAAACACATCATCTTCCAGTGTTTCGTAATTGTACTTCCCTTGTGGGCTGGTTGCTTTAACTGCAGCAGTTCATGGTGCTGTGTGTTCAGCTAGCCAGGCTTTTCTCTGAAAAGGGCAAGTTATATACCATGGGGTAGTGAAGAGTTAGGGTTGCACATTTTATTTAGAGTTGTTCATTGTGTCATTTAAAAGGTGTCATAATGGTGCCTGTGCTGTTCTTTGATGGCAGCTTACTGCTTTGGATATTTTTTGGTGTAGAAAAGTGGAAGTATACAAAGAAAAACAAGTCTTGGTCAAGTATGGCAGGATTTGTATTTCTTGGATTACTCCTGCAGCTACTGTGTAAGATCATTCTGTCACAGGGAACATGTTCTGCTTTTTTATTTGAGCTTGGTTTGAAGTTTGTTTTGTTTTTCTAAAGAAGCTAGGCAGTTGAGTCTACTTGAGTGTCCTCCAGAAAACAACAACAGATAATAGAGAGGCACTTCACGTCTGCGGTGCCAAAGGACAACTCCTGGTCTGGAAATTCTGGTCTTGATGTTGATCTATTGATTGAAGCATACTCCAGGTCATGATGAGGGGTATTCATGAAAAAGGGTATTTGAATGGACAGAGCTTCAACCTTCAAACATGGAGGCTGCTTTTTCTGCAGTCTCTAAGTTACTACAGAGGCACCACTGGAAATTGTCTTTCCTTGCTGACTCTGATCTCCACAAGAACCTTGTCTTAAAGCCTGGTATTTTGAGTGCCCTCTTCCTCCTTTTTTTTTTTTTTTTTCTTTATAGAAAGCTCTGAATAATTCTCAGACTGATCTGGACAATTATGTAAAATTCCTCTAGTCTCACTTCTGCTTCTGCTTTCAGGGTGCTTTCTTGCCAAGTTAACTTCTTATGGGAAGGGAGCCATCTTTGTTGCTGTATGAATATCCCCCCAAAAAGGGAAACAAAGTAGGTAGTGCTGGAAGCACATAAGCAAACTAGGCCTGAAAAAACTTAATTTCTAACCTGTTTCAGTGGTTTTAAATGCTTGTAGCAATACAGATATTGAGTTTCAGAATATTTTGTGGTCAGTTACGTATTTTGTTCCAATCAGTGTTAGAAATTGAGGCAGAGAAAGGTGATGTGCTCAAGACCTTCAGTTCGCTCAAACTGGGTAGAAGGTGGAGGCTGGGTCAATCTTGGGAACTGGGCAGTTTTCCTTGTACTTCTTTCACTGATGGGATTACACAGTAACAGTCTCTTCCTCAGAGGGAAGACACTTGTTTATCTCATTTGAAGGAAAGAAAACTTAAATCATAACAATCCTTCAAACCCACTGCTATCGACTTCTCAGTCATGTGGGATCTTCTGTGCTGCTGCTCAGCTCTTTTCAGTAGACTACCATGTTAATTTGGGTATCTTTGGGTATGGTATTTTCAGTATTCATAATAACAGGTAATCAAACCAGTGATTAAATTATGGGTTCGGTAATACCTGGCTTGTGAGCACTGGGTAGCAACTCCTCAGTAACAGCTGGGTGTTATGTGATGGGACATTCCTGAGGAATCAGAAGCTGCTTTGCAATGTTGGCTTGAGCACAGCAATGAGGGTGGTGCTCTCCCTCTTCACCAAACACCTTATTCCTGTAATTCCTCCAGCTTTCTCCCTTGTACTGTCAAGTCTAGTAGGGAGAACTGCTGGTGCTCTCCTGTGGCGCTTTCTGGGATTGCAGTAAAGTGAGTCCATTTGTTCGGTTCCTTCATCACAGTACTGCTGGTGTTAGTTCAAGGTGAGTAAATTACCAAAGAATAGTTAGCAGGTGTTTGTTCCTTGTCTCAGTTGTTAGCTTCCCTCATAGACCCGTTTTTAAGATCATTGATAGAGTGCCCAGTGATCTTTCTGGACTTAGTTGGTCCACAAAGGTTACATCACATTGTGGGTGACTCTTGTGACTCTCTTCATGAGGGGAGCTCCTGAACTGCATTGTGGGGTTTGTATTTGCTGCCTCCACTTCAGGTCTTTGGCGGCTTTTTATATCTCAAGGATTAAGATACTTGGGGATCGTTCTCCTCCAGAACTTCATCCTCTTCCTTCACCAGAGCACTTGCTTTGTATATAGCTTGCAGCTGCAGAGCTAACAGATTAAAAGTTATGATCTAGCTATGTTGAGTGGTGCTTTGGTGTCTTAATTTCTGCCCCTCAGTTGAGAGGCTTTTACAGACCTTGTGAACTGCTGTCCCTCAGCTGGTGCAGGTGTGAAACAAAGCAGGCTTGCCTAGGCCCTCACAGAGGTCACCTGTTTGCTTTGTTTCCAAGAAACCAAGAACAGGTGGGCTATCAGTGTCCCCTTGGAAAAGCAGCATCATCTTTCAGCAGCCAGGTGGGAGCTCTGAGGTCTGTTTGTGGTGGTCCGATTCCCTTATTTTCCATAAACCCACTTTTCCAAAGTGTCTCATAATGTTCTTAATTCTTTTTCAATTGCTGCTATGACTGAATTATTGGACTGGGGTACAGCTTGTTCCTAAGGAACACNTTTTTTTTTTTTTTTTTCTTTATAGAAAGCTCTGAATAATTCTCAGACTGATCTGGACAATTATGTAAAATTCCTCTAGTCTCACTTCTGCTTCTGCTTTCAGGGTGCTTTCTTGCCAAGTTAACTTCTTATGGGAAGGGAGCCATCTTTGTTGCTGTATGAATATCCCCCCAAAAAGGGAAACAAAGTAGGTAGTGCTGGAAGCACATAAGCAAACTAGGCCTGAAAAAACTTAATTTCTAACCTGTTTCAGTGGTTTTAAATGCTTGTAGCAATACAGATATTGAGTTTCAGAATATTTTGTGGTCAGTTACGTATTTTGTTCCAATCAGTGTTAGAAATTGAGGCAGAGAAAGGTGATGTGCTCAAGACCTTCAGTTCGCTCAAACTGGGTAGAAGGTGGAGGCTGGGTCAATCTTGGGAACTGGGCAGTTTTCCTTGTACTTCTTTCACTGATGGGATTACACAGTAACAGTCTCTTCCTCAGAGGGAAGACACTTGTTTATCTCATTTGAAGGAAAGAAAACTTAAATCATAACAATCCTTCAAACCCACTGCTATCGACTTCTCAGTCATGTGGGATCTTCTGTGCTGCTGCTCAGCTCTTTTCAGTAGACTACCATGTTAATTTGGGTATCTTTGGGTATGGTATTTTCAGTATTCATAATAACAGGTAATCAAACCAGTGATTAAATTATGGGTTCGGTAATACCTGGCTTGTGAGCACTGGGTAGCAACTCCTCAGTAACAGCTGGGTGTTATGTGATGGGACATTCCTGAGGAATCAGAAGCTGCTTTGCAATGTTGGCTTGAGCACAGCAATGAGGGTGGTGCTCTCCCTCTTCACCAAACACCTTATTCCTGTAATTCCTCCAGCTTTCTCCCTTGTACTGTCAAGTCTAGTAGGGAGAACTGCTGGTGCTCTCCTGTGGCGCTTTCTGGGATTGCAGTAAAGTGAGTCCATTTGTTCGGTTCCTTCATCACAGTACTGCTGGTGTTAGTTCAAGGTGAGTAAATTACCAAAGAATAGTTAGCAGGTGTTTGTTCCTTGTCTCAGTTGTTAGCTTCCCTCATAGACCCGTTTTTAAGATCATTGATAGAGTG
Source organism: Pachyramphus minor (assembly GCA_013397135.1). Classification (NCBI taxonomy): domain Eukaryota; kingdom Metazoa; phylum Chordata; class Aves; order Passeriformes; family Tyrannidae; genus Pachyramphus; species Pachyramphus minor. The sequence goes on along the minus strand of VYXB01010743.1, from coordinate 92,447 downwards.
CCCAGTGATCTTTCTGGACTTAGTTGGTCCACAAAGGTTACATCACATTGTGGGTGACTCTTGTGACTCTCTTCATGAGGGGAGCTCCTGAACTGCATTGTGGGGTTTGTATTTGCTGCCTCCACTTCAGGTCTTTGGCGGCTTTTTATATCTCAAGGATTAAGATACTTGGGGATCGTTCTCCTCCAGAACTTCATCCTCTTCCTTCACCAGAGCACTTGCTTTGTATATAGCTTGCAGCTGCAGAGCTAACAGATTAAAAGTTATGATCTAGCTATGTTGAGTGGTGCTTTGGTGTCTTAATTTCTGCCCCTCAGTTGAGAGGCTTTTACAGACCTTGTGAACTGCTGTCCCTCAGCTGGTGCAGGTGTGAAACAAAGCAGGCTTGCCTAGGCCCTCACAGAGGTCACCTGTTTGCTTTGTTTCCAAGAAACCAAGAACAGGTGGGCTATCAGTGTCCCCTTGGAAAAGCAGCATCATCTTTCAGCAGCCAGGTGGGAGCTCTGAGGTCTGTTTGTGGTGGTCCGATTCCCTTATTTTCCATAAACCCACTTTTCCAAAGTGTCTCATAATGTTCTTAATTCTTTTTCAATTGCTGCTATGACTGAATTATTGGACTGGGGTACAGCTTGTTCCTAAGGAACACTTGCAGAGCTGTGTGTGATGCAGGTGGATCCTCTGACCAGCCTGTGCTGTGCCTGTGACTCCTGTCCATGCCAGGCACACACTTTCTACTTTAAAGCCAAGTGAAAATCCCTGTGTGCCCCACTGGCCATCCCACAGTCCGAGCCAGTGGTGTGACCTCAACTGAAAATGCCTTTCTGACTGTTGCAGTGCCCTCAGTAACTTATTTGAAAGTCTCTGAGGCACAGGCACACAGAACAAAGTAGAGTGGAAAGGAGAACACAGCCGCATCCTGTGTGAAGGAATCCCTGCCTGCATATGCTTTCCTTTGCCCCTCCCAGGTGAGCACTTTGTCTGGTGAGGATGGGCAAGGGGCACCAGAGAAACAGTGAAAGGCAAACTGCTTGGTATGGTTCCTGTGACTCCAGCAGAATTTAAAAACATAGAGGGGATACATGAAAGGGCTGAATCAGAAACATCTACAGAGACATCAGATATATATCCCTGTCATTCTTGTTTCAATGATAAAAGTAGGACATATCTTTTGGCTTGTGATTGCTAGGTTTCTTTAGGAAAACCATATGGTAGTTGGCTAATTAAAAGAATGCTTTTGCAGAAAGGAATCTTCCCATTTTCATAACAGCCTTTCCCACTAGTATCCTGCTGGGAGCGGTATGGTCTAAGAAAGTGCAAACAGATTTGAAACAGGGTGACAGGGTTGGCAGAGTTGGGAAGATGTGGGCTGCCTGACTGTTTGTGTACTCAAAAAAAAGCCCCACCAACACTTGATTGTATACAAATTGTGGTCGTTGGACTGAAACTGAGAGGGTATATACAAACCCTTGCAACACAGTGCAATGTCTCTAGTCCTAGACGTTGATTCTTTTGCCTTCAGGACAAAAATCTAGGAGTCAATGCATTGATTTCTTAGGAACTGCTTTTCTAGATTCCCTTACTAAAAGGGAAAATTGAGGTGCTGAATCTTATCTCATTAAACTTGTACTTTTTATTTGCCCATTCACCTGGTCTCCTTTCCTTTTCAAGGCCTCCCACAGTCTCAGGGTATATAAATCACTATGACTCATCCAAATAGTACCTAAATGGACCAACCAGAGGTTACTGTGCCTTCCTCTTCTGGTACCTTGATCTTTGTGAAGTTATCTCACAAACTTGTCCCTGTCCTAGGGCTTGGATATGTGCGTTGTCTTTTTCTAAGATGTGTGTGCTGAAATTGCAACAGGTTTGTACTGTTACTTGTGACTTGTTCCGTTTGTGTTAGGATGTGTAGACACAAATCAATGCATGATTGGTCTCGTGTCAGTCTTACCAGTGACATCTGTCAGTGCTTGCTTGTTGTGCTCATGTGTACACTAATGCTGGATCTTCCCCACTTCATGTGGTGCATATGATGCACAAAATATACAAGGTGTTTTAAAATGTGCCGTGATCACAACTTGTTACCTGAGGGTAGGATTTCTACAGTGAACTGTGTTTAATGTTTGGGGTTTTTTTTCCTCCAAATATATTTAATAAGATCCAAAGCCTTGAGGCGGGGGCGGCGGGGGGGAATCAAGACTTGCTGATACTTGCTGGCTTTTGTTCTGAAACCGGGGTCAGATGTTTGTTAACAGCTCCTGTAAATCAACCCATCTAACAGAGTCTTTCTCAGCTTGTTTCTGTATTGAGCTGTCAGAAACAGTGCTGGATCCTAAACTGTCACAGAAGCTGTCAAGTGAAGTAGTAATAGCTCTCTTCAAATATTACAGTGCACATTTTTACCTGTAAGATAAAACTATTAGAAGTTACGATGCAGCTTGCAAAGGGAACACTATGAAATTGCAGATAGCGTGTGCAACCAACCTGTCTGCACATTGGGCCTAGTGTTCTGTTAGCTTGGAAATTGTGTCTTCTCTCTGAAAAGTGCTTTTTTTTTTTTTTTTTAATAGAAAGACATTGCACTTTTGGCTTCGTTTTCTGAGGGTATCTTTGTTAAAAGCCTCAAACCAACACCTGGAATTTGAGCTGGGTTTCCATCTCTTGTGCAGATGGTGCATGTGATACATGATGTCTCATAAAAGCATGGAAACAGGAACACATCCTCACTCACTTGGCCTTCCACGAACGTGCCTATCTGTAATTAACTGATTGAGCTATTACAGTTATAGTGCTATTACTGCACTAAATTAGAGTACTGCACTCTTGATTCATGAGGATACCTTTGTATTTAGAATCAGCATGATTAGTCATCAGTGCATTGACATTAATACATGGTCATGGAGCTCTGAGGTATGTGTATTTCCTGTGCTTACTGCATCTGTTCTCCTTGTAACCCAGTGCAGACTTACTCTGGAGTTCTCTTTACTTCTTGCTAACTTCAGAGTTTCTTTAAATTCTGCTTTTATGACAGTAATTTTTCAGACTAGAACAAATGGATTTAACTTTGTTTTCTATTTTAAGCATCTTCCTCTTCTCCCATTTCCTCCTAGTTCACCTGTAACAATCAATTCAAAGCTGTCTGCCTACTCTGAAAATTATCAAGTCCATAGCAAAAAGAAAACCTATAGCCCAATGTGGAAGGATCACTCTGTGCTTTTACCATGAACTTTCATGGCTGGCTGCCTGCCTTGCAAGTGGAGACTCCACCACCCCTGCACAGGCTGCAGAAGCTGAAATTCTCTTGCATCTATATAGTTTGGTGGATCAGGGAATGGAGGTGCCCTGCATCTGCACCCAAGTGAGTTTGTCAAACTGATCCATGGTGGTTTAGCCAGAGAACTGGCACCTTTGGCTGCTACTCAAAGAACTAAAGGTTTTGGTGAGGGCAAAGCCAGGAGGGTGGATTGCTGACTTGATCCCATTTAAAGGCTTTCTCTACAGATTTTTTTATTTTATTTTTTTTTTTGTCTTTTGCATAGTTGGTGGATTATAAAAGAGTAGGGATATGAGCTAAATAATAACCCTGTGCTCAAAAGTTATTCTAATGAATTTTGGCCAGCAGTAATGCGAAAGGCTGGCTACACTCAGAGGTGAGCTGGCAATGGAGTGTTTGAAGGGTAGGCCTTGAGGGTTTGCTCCATCATGCCTTAAATCACTGCTGATTAGTTGCTCCCAGAGCTTTCAAAACTCATATTCATCCCTCTTGATGTGAGGAGCGAAGATGGCATGGGGAAGAACCTGTTCCCCCAGTGGTCACTCAGTCTTCCCCTCAACACTTAAAGGTTACCTGTGCACTTGTCTCTTTGTTTTCATGACTGACTGTGACTAATGTGCTTTACAGTTGCCATCAGCCACCTCCATGTGCTTCATGCTGGGATGATGGAGTGGAAGGGCCTTGTCTGCATCCTCCTCCACCTGTCTGGCTGTTGACAGGGCAGGGGTGTAACAGGCCAGCTGGGATTTACGGCTTCAGCTGGTTACTCTGGGCATCTTTCACAGTGTGATAGTGGGGCCATTGTGAAAAGGACTGGGTAAGTAACTTCTAGTGGGCTCTGTCACTCTTGTTCAAAATGCTGTCTCCAGGCTTGGCCTCTCATCCCAGACTCGCTCACATCTTGCCACACTCTGCTGCTTGGGACTTGAGCAAGTTCCCTGCTCTCTCATCGTTTACTACTTCAGGTACCAGTTCTACAAAGCTTGAGGGCACCTGTTAGAGCCTTATTACAGTCTGAAACTTCTACACTTGCTTAGCAGTGGCTCACTGAACTGGGACCTTGCTCACAGTCTCCCTATTCATTTCACTCAGCCCTAGATATCTTCCTGGACTGCCATTCACTTTTCAGTCTGAAAGGGTTTGCTCCAAGGTCATTCCTGCCCCATGAAGGAGTTGATTCCTTTTACTGCTCGTTATTGCAATTTGGTGGCTTTTATTTTTCTTGTTTTTATTCTGGGGTTCACTGCAAATGTACGAAACCATTCTGACTTCCTCAACTCCTGAATGGAGTACAGGGGCCAACCCTTGAGGCATCAAAATTATTTTTCTACTCCCAAAATATACAGAAACAAGGACCTTTTAGACAAGTTCTAAGGAGGAAGAGCAGCTGCATATACATAAGTGGAAAGGTATCTCTGGGTAGAATAGGTGAGGGAGCAGTTTAAGAATTTTAAGTATAAGAATAGTAATTGATTTTTTTTGTTTTGTTTCTTTTGTAAAAGTTCCTTTAACAGGAGGTTAGGTGGTGTTTTAGTCCGCAGAGAGTTGCAGTGTAAACTGGGTTTTTTTGTTCATCAGTGCAAAATGTGCCTCTCAACTATAATGCAAAGTCAGTCTCTATCACTCTTTGTCTGCAGTGACAGAAGTTTAACTGAAGATTGATTTAATGTATTTCTTTCTCTTATGTGTAATCCTCCATACAACAGTCCTTGCTGGTCTTTCCCAAGCACTATTCAGCACTATCCCTATTTGAAAGCAAAACAGGTGCTGTGTTGAGCAGTGTAACCCGATGAACTTCCTTGGTTTGAGAGAGACACTGGAGAGAAGAATCCAGGTTCCATGTGTTTTAATACAACTTTAAACCAGTGCAGCTATTCTCTCAGACCAGCACCGCTTCCTGCCTTTCCCTCCATTTAGATGGGAATTTCAAAGTAAACCGAGCAATACCTGATCCAGTTGATGCGCTTGCAGGTGGAACATGGTGGGGTTTTTTTAAATTTGAAGACTGAGATTTCTCTTGTGGAAGAACTTGTCCTGGGTGCAAGAGCTTGGATCTCAGATTACAGCTCTTCTGCCAGCTTGTTACATGCAATTAAGTATTCCAGACTCTTCTGAAGAGGACTGTGGAAAAGCTGTGAAGGTGTAGACTGGAACTTACAATTTTAGGTCATCTGTATGTTGCTTGACTACATGGACAATATAACTGATTTTTTTCCATGTGTCAGTCGCAAATAACTTTTTAGTTTGCTGTTTGGAGGAAAACTGTTAATAGATAAGTTTCCAGATCAAATTTTGAGCCTAATTTTCCCTCTTGCATAACCGGGTTACTGTTTCCACATGCCAGAAAGATGTTGCTCTTTGAAAAAGCATGTTAGTGTATGTGGCAATGCCCCATGCACTTTTTAAATATCTAGGTCTGTACATTCTCATCTGAGTATTGTTAACCACACTGTAGTCTGACAAATGGATCTTTTACTACTGCCCTGTTATATAGGTAATTGTAATTCACTGCAGTTTGGTTTTTTCCACTTCTTGAAGTTGCGTGATCTGAAAATTGGTGAACAGAAAGTATTTGTGCATCTTATTATGGATATCTCTAAATAAAATGTATTTGTATAGTGTGTTGGCTTGGCTGATGGTTTCCTTTATTTGGTAATCATCCCATGGCAAGTAAATGCAGGGCAGTTTGAGAGCAAGTGGTCTTGGGTTTCTTACTGTAACAGTCCAGCCTCTGTGTGGACATGACTGATTCAAAGGAAACACAGTGAACTTTTGTTTTTCCTTCACCAGTGAGTGGATTGATATCCTGAGTACAGATTCTCAGCTTATTCTTGTTTATTTCATGGCTTAAACATCAGTCCTTGTTCTCTGTACAGCTGCAGTAACCCTCCTTACTTCCATAGGAAATCTGTCTAGTAGCGGAGTTGGGACAGTTACACTTCAAAGCATCTCCTTCCTGTTCTCTTCATCTGGTACCTCATTTGTTCTAAGGCAAGAATTTCCTTCCAACCACTTTATTTTCCTGAGAAGGAAATTCCTTTTAGGAGCATTGGACATCACAGATACCTGTAGCTGGACAGTCAGGTAAGTGTTCCAGGAAGACCTTGCATCCTGAAACTTCTTCTCTAGCACTTCCACATACTTTCACTGTACAGGAGAGTGAGGCCTTTGTACAGCTGTCCTGTTTCACTGCTATAAGTGAGAACGTTACATTTTGAGTGGAGGAATGTCCTTAAGAGATCTAAGTTTTACTCTGGAGGTTAAAATCCTGTGCCTAAAATCAGCTTTTGCATCCCCGTCTTCACCCTTGGGCTCATCCTGAAGCGGCTGGTTTCCATGGTCATGGACAAACTGCAGCTCTGTAAGCAAGCTGTGGGAAATCATGTTTCCAACTACACCATCTCTGCTCCCGGTAGTAGGTGTTACTGATGCTTGTGGGTGGAAGCGGAGGCATAAGAACACTGTACTGCTACTGAGCCTCATAACTGTTTGAGAACTGAGAGATGCAAAGAAAAACCAAATTCCCTGGCCCTGGAGACATGCAGAGGGTGATGGGCTAGAGAGGGCCCTGGCAACCAGGGGTACTAACTCCCCACCTGCCTCAGATGTTCCATTGAGTACAGCATTCAGACAGTGAGGGGCCCATCAGGACCAAAGATGACCTCACAAAGTACCAAGGCAGTTGATCTTCATTGAGCTCCTCTTACATGGGTGTCCAGCTTAAATCTCAGCAGTAGAGAGTCCCCCAGCAACTAATTTTAGCATTCATCTAGTTTGTCCCCTCACTTGTCTTGCAGGTCCCCTTGCTTTCCCATTCACAGTGCAGAGGAAGCAGCTTGCTCTGCTCTATGAGGCAGCTCACCTCTGTTTTTTGGAAGGGATTTTTTAGCTATTTCATGGCCATGCTCTTCACTCCTTATACCACACAGTCCAGGTTCCCTCAATGCTTTCTCGTTGGCTGTAATTGGCATCTGTGAGTGTGGCCATTGTCATTCCTGCCTGTGGAACCAGGATGATCCCTGGCCTGGAGCCTGCAGCAGGACAATGCTGTTACCAACTGTGCTTTCACTGAGCACCACAAACGTGGCAGTGAAGGTTACCGCTTTCAACGTTCAATCTGCTGCCTGCCTCCCCCTCCCAGCCCAGCTGCTGCAGGTTTGCTTGCCTGTCATCACTTCCCTTCCTGGGTGTATTTTTGTTTTGATCTCTGTGACTTGGGGGCTCAGCTGTTGCCAGATGGTGGCACCGCTGTTGCAGAATGAGGAAGACAAACCAGGGGATGGTTTCACACTGTACTGTTAGGTTCTTCCTAGCCATAGCTCTACTCATCCTATCTGTTTCTGAATAGAGGATTGGGATAGCCTTTCCCAGTGCAAGATGCTTCCATGGTCCAGTAAATTAATTAATAAATGAAGACATACCAGGGCACAGTGCTTGCTTGAACTTTTTTTTTGGGCAAGGGTGGCCTCTTCTCTCAAATATTGAAAGCAAGAAAGTTCACAGTGTATTAGAAAACAAGAATCTCCGTGGTTGTGCCCCAACTTCCTCAGTCCCCCTTAAGCCTCCTCACCTGGAAGAACAAATGTCAGGAGAGCTTCAGCCCCCTGCAATGCTCAAGGGACCACGTGGCCAATGTTGCATTTGGGAGCTTCGGGTCAGCTGCTCCAAAGTACTTTGGAGGGTCTTACTGTTCCCCCTTTGTTAAGGTGTAGCGAGAGCTGGGAGAGATGAGAAAGAAGCCACGGGCCTCAAGTGCAGAGCTGAGGTCAGAAGGTCAGTTGGACATTTGCTCGAAGTGTTTTTGCCAAAGACATAAACAAAGCAAGGGCTGTGCTCCAGGGATGCCGAAGCATCAGCAGAAAGATTTGTAGCCCCTGTAATCTGTGCCTGTGAGGTTTTTTTCCTCATGTTGTCAAAAGTTTCCCTGTTCCAGGGGATTCTTCTCTCTACAGACCCACTGCAGTGCCTGGTGCATGTTGAATGTGAAGAAAACAGATTCAGCTACAATAGGAATTTCACAAATTTTAGACAAGTGGAAAAAATGTGGCCAAGTTTAAGGCTGCCTTTGGGAGACAGGCAGACAGACACCGTTGCTGTGAAACTCCTCCCCGCATAGCTGAGTACGCTAGAAAGAACTCACTTAGGGAGAAACTCTGGCTGATTTCTCCAGGTATCTGAGGCCCGAGAAAGGTCTTGGAGCCAAAAGGGTGACGGATGAGGAATAGTTGGTGAGCACTAAGGAAAACACCGGGGAAAGCATGATCCATTTTCCCCCTGTGCTGTGGTGGCAGCCTGCTGCTGAGGGCTGCTGGACACCACACTGCTGCCAGGCCAGCGAGGGTGCCAGCAGAGCACTGTTAAGCTATAACAACTTCTGATCTTGTCCTCTGGTAAAATCACTTCATACAGATTTTTTTTTTTTTCCCCTCCAGGAGGGGAATTCTAGGTGTCACTATGATTTGCCATGTGTGTTGTTAGGAGCATCTCTTTCCTGTTAATCACAGAAAGCCAACTTCAGCTTTTTACCAGTATAAATAAGCTTTGGCTCCAAAAAACCTCACTGTTCCAGTTCTCTTGTAGAGTGCCGCTGATGCACTTTGAAGGCATTTGATTTTTGGGGAAAGCACTTAGTCCTGTGCTCAGGGCTGCTCAGCTTATTGCTTAAGGGGAAGGGAAACATCTGGAGCTTGAATGTTCTGCATTGAGCAATAGAAAGTGATTACACGGAGAAATCCGTCTTGTCTGTCTGTCATGTCACCTTTCTTTCTCAACTTACTAACACACTCTTGGAATAAGAAATGGTCAGAGGGATCAAGCCATATCCCTGAACGCTGGGTGCCTGCACTCTCTGAATGGCAGAATAGATAAAGCTGAAAGGGATCTTCAGAGATCATATAATCCAAACTTCTCTGGGTAAGCTGTGCCCATGTTTGACCATGCTCATGGTAAAAAAGTTCTATGTATAACAGGAATTTGCTGTTTTTCAATTTGTGGCTTGTCACTAGGCACCATTGAGAAATCTGGCTTCTTCTGCTATAGTTACTCCCATAAGGTAAGGAGCTGATAAAATCCCTGAGCCTTCTCTTCTCCAAGGTAAACAATCCCAGCTCTCTCAACCTGTACCTGTATGTTGAGTACTTCAGCCCCTTAATCATCTCCGTGACCCTTCACTGTATGCCCATGTCTTTCTTGCCTTGTGGAGCCCAGAAGAGGACACAGCACACCAGATGTGTCCCAGCAGTGCTGAACTGTAGGAGGAGGAGAAGGATTGCCTCCCTTATGCTGCTGGCAGCTCTCTCTCTAATGCAGGATGTCTGCCTTGGATTCGAGGGCACAGGGCTGGCTCATGTTCCACTGTCCATGTCCTTCTCTAAAGCCAAGCTGCTTTAGAGATGGTTGGCCCCAAACTGGCTTATGGAATTATTCCTTCCCACCATTATTCCAGGTGCATAGCTTGCCATTGTTGACCATCATAAGATTTCTGTTGGCCTCAGCCTATTGAGGTCCCTCTGAATGGCACCACAACCATCTGGTCCATCAGCCATTCCTGGTTTTGTGCCCTCTGTGAACTTGCTGGATTCTGGCCCACTGCTGTAATGAAGATACCCAACAGTACTGGCCCCAGGACCTAGGTCACACTGCCAGCAACTGGCCTCCCACTGGACTTTGTGCCAGTGATCTCAACCCCTTGAACCCAGCAGCTCTGCACCTCCTCTCCTTTCACCTACCAAGGCAGTCAGTTCATCATTTCAGGTGACCAGGTCAGACAGACATGACTTCCCCAGTGTAAATCCAGGGTGACTGCTGCCAGTCACCTTCTTGTCCTCAGTATGTTTGAGGTTTCAGTACTATTTGCTTTATCACCTTTGCAGGGCTGAGGGGAGGCTGACCAGGCTAACCAGTTCTCTGGGGTCTCCCAAGCTCGCTGTTTCTTTCCTGCCATTGCCAATTGCTGCATCTACAAAAAGCCCTTTTAAAATTGAAAACAGATGACTGACATTTAACCAGAGCTGGCAAATAACCTTGGACACGCTATTCAAAACATTTTTCTAAAATATATCACAGGATAAAAATGCTTGTAATTTATCCCAAGATGAAGTTTGGGGGAAAACAGAAAATGGTACAAATCCAACTTCAACTTTACTTAATAAACTCTTAGTTTATTACCATTCATTACAGGAACATTTATATTACCTGGAGTAAGGGAAGGTTGAGATTTCACCAGGCCCATTAAAATTGATCTTGATAAAGTGCTGCAGGAGTCCCTGTGCAGCACGGTGCAAGGATGTTTAAAACACATTCAGTGATCATCTACTCCAACTCTGCCCACCCAAGTTCTTTAAGAGCTGGCCAGGGAAACTTCTGGCTTCCTGGAGCTAATTTTAATCTCTGGAAATTTTAAGAGGCTGGAAGCATGACATTGTTAGAGCAGGGCTAAGTGACTAGTCCAGTAAGTGACCTGTGAACTACTTTCTTAGATTCATAGGCAAAAAAATGAAAAGTGATAAGAGACTAAACAGATAATTCAAGAGTAGATACATTTAATGCCAAGCAACAGGGCTGTGTGGAAAATAAGTCAGTTTAACAAAAGCCTATTTAATTCTTAGACATTGTTTGGCTGGTAGAGGTAACAGAGGGCATGTCACAGAATGAAATTGAGGAGTATGACAGAACAAACTCAGCACTCACCATTAGCAGAGCATACACCACACAGATTAACCACTGCTAGCAACCTTTTCCAAACTGGTGTTTAAGCAAGGCTCTGCTGGATCAGTATCAGGTTCAGACACGTTGAATTGTCTCAGAATCTGGAAATAATTACAAAGTCGCTGCAGATAAAATGTTTTCTGAAAAAGGTTGGAAGAATGGAAAATAGCAGTGGGGTTAAGGTGGTTGTGCAGAGCAATTCCAGATTCTGGTCACATGAAAATGCATCACCTTTCTCATACAGCCAAATTACAAGGTGAGAAAACCTGGACCAAGGGCTGCAGGCACCACCTACAGCAGAGGGTCTGTCTCCAGGCACACAATGACTCTAAAGAATGATCAAGCAGCCCAACACGAATTCCCAGGATGATGCTGAGACATAATGGACTAACACAGCCCATGGATGTCAGGAATTTTAATGGCCCAGGCTTTATGAAGGCCAGACACAATGATATCATTATCCTTCCTGCCTTTGACACCATGAATGGCATCTCTGGCAGAAGGACTTGCTTCTGCAGTGAAAATGGCAACTCTTCCAAGCACAATTGTTGCTGAAGCCCTGCTTGTGCCGGCACATTCACACAGTCCAACACACTGGATCCCACTCCCAGGCAGCATCGTCTGGAGTTTCACCCCGCGTCTAAACGCAGCAGCAATCCCTGCTATGCCCAAGGATAACAACTCTTGTTATCAAATCCTTGTAACAGTTCTCTTGAGAGAACCCCATGATGCATCCAAGATTTCCAATTGTTCTACTGTAACTAGACAGAATTCCAGACTGTGACGTCCCACCCTCCAGGGGAAGGGAGTGCCCAAGATTTGTAGATGCTCGTGGTCAAAAGGAAGGACAAAAGCCAGAGGGTCCACAAATCTTCTGAAGTTCTATTATTAAATTACACACTTGGCATGGAAATTGATATGTTAGTGCCTGACCTCCTCTAAGCACATGGCAGTGGGCTTTGGATAAAGAGGTAGGATGAAAGAGAAGAGAGAAAGAGAGAGAGATGAATTAAAGAGGGGGAGAAAGGGAGATCACTAGTCCCAGCTTCAGTGCTGATCCAGCTGATGGAGTGTCCAGGTCCTGGGGTGCACACACACATGGGTTTTGTGAGGCAACCGTTTTATGGATAAGTTTTCCCTGCCCTGGAGGTAAGTTTCTCACTTTCTATGCAGATTCGTTCTCATGCACAGTCTGTCCTTCCAGACCTTTCTGGAAATGTGTCAGAGGCTTCAGGGGTCTTTGGAGTTTTCGATATCCCGCTACAGCCCAAACCCCCTTCTCAACCTCAGTCCTGCCCTTGTGCTGTTCTGTGTTGGGCTTTTCTCCAGGAGCCAGAACAAGGATGTTTGTGCCAGAAAAGCACTGTCCTACCTCTCTGGCCACATCCTGTTCCTTCTCACTGTGTGTTATTACCAGCTATCCTTGGCTGTTATTACCAACAATCCTTGGTTGGCTCCACAGCCAGCGCAGGCTATCACTGTTTGAGACAGATACATTATCCCCCTTTATCTTCTGGCCTTCTACACAGACTCCCTGCAAACTCAAATCTGAAAGCAAAGCTTGGTTTCTTCATGCAGAGCCTCTTTGTTATAGACCCTGTGTACAACTGGCTGGAATGTGTTTTGGAGAAAGGCAGTGCTGTTGATGCAGGTGTCATCTGGGATAAGAGAGAACAGTTTGTAGGGAAGAGCAGTATTTTATTAGACCAAGAGATGTTACTGTCAGGAAAAAAAAACAGCCACAAAGCAAATAAAAACTTCAGAATAAGTAGCAAAAATCTGCTCTGCACTTCAGCTCAGTCAGACTAATTGTCCAATGAGCCTGAGAGGGAAAGGTTGGTAGTGTGGAAAGTAGACAAGAGTATTAGCAAGAGGGAAGACACACTGAAGCCCGAGCCTTTGAAGAAGAGATGTTTTTCCTTTCTGACTGTAACACAGAGCAGATTCCTGAACCAGGAACAGGGAGATATTCTTAACACGAGCAGTTTCCCCCCTCCAAAATGTGACTAGCAAGGAGAATATGCCAAAACACCACAACAGTGGTTTCCAGCCCGTGGTACATGGCCTGCAGCCCATTTCAGAAATCTGCAGTAGGGGATTCAGAAAAGCAATCCTGCACTAAGCTAAGACAGCCTTTTGGGATTTGCACCTGCACCAGGCTGTTAGTTAATGGCTGGAAAACTGAAGAGATTACAGCAGATTAGAATCCTGACACAGGCAGTAGGTAAAATTTGCCTGCCAGGACTGGTCAAACCTTTGCTGTGTTTAGTGTAGGGTCTCCTCTCCAAGCTTGATGTGCTGAATCACAGATTTATTTAGTTTGGAAAAACCTCCAAGATCAAGTCAAACCTGTGATCAACCACTACCTTGTTAAGTAGAACAGAGGCACTGAGTGCCACATCCAGTCATTCCTTGGGCACTTCAGGGACAGTGACTCCTCCACCTCCCTGGGCAGCCCCTTCCAATGCCTCACCACCCTTTCAGTGAAAAAATTCCTCCTGATGAATACATGGAGTGAAGGTCTGGAGCCTCCATCAGTTTATTCCCTTGGCTCTCCTCTGGAAGCTTTGGCAGTGCAGTATGCCATTTTCTCATTTATAGTTACTCCATGTACAGTGGAGAGAATCTACAATGCTTTGATTCTGACATCCCTGTTTAATTTTTTCCTATTCCAAATTCTCTGGGGCTGGATTCTGCATGATTTTTGGAGACATGTTCCAGCTGGCACCACGCCATCTGACTACAGCATCCCAAGAGCTCTCAGCCTTTGTTGTTTCATGCTGCACATCAAATATCCATCTCGATTATCAAAGGATTGCCAAGTCATGATAAAAGAATGCTAATAATACTGATTAAATCCACACAGATTATGGAGCTGCAGACATGTTTGTCACAAAGCTTGCGAAACTTTGTTTACAGCTGTAATTAAAGCTGTAATTGTCTCCCCCCAATAGTAATAAAACAAAATATCAACAGCTGCATGAAGAAAATCAACAGTACCTGTGTGCTGTTTGATTTGAATTTCAATTTAGCTGAAAGAACCTTCTATCTCACTGAGAAAAGATGGAAATAGAGAGGTCTTGCAGCTTCTCAGCAGTAGGATCTGTCATAGCTCCTGCCCATCTATGCAACAAGTATCAAGGATGCAGGCTGGTTAACTCTATCTACTCTAAGCAGAAAAAGAAGCAGCATGAAAAACAGTGATTATTTTCAGATATTGTTTAGAGTAAAATCAGATTTCATGCCTTCTCTACTTATATGGAGTCAAGGGATAGAGGGGGTCAAGGGATAGAGGATGAGCAAACAGCAGTAAAGAAAACCAAACCACAGCAAAGGTCAAAGACCACAGGACGTCATCACTGAAGGCACCAGAGGCTGAACATCACCCTCACCAGCCCTGCCTGCTCAGCACCAAGCAGGGACCAACTCCCACACAGGATGAGAGAGCCTGGCTTTAACATGCCAAGCCTTGCAAAGAAGGGATGCTCCAAGAGTATGACTGCTGCGTTTTGGGCAACCAGAGGTACCTTACACAGTGGAAAAAGCTTTTTATTTTTGTTTTCTCCTGACCTCGTCATCTCAGGGAGTCAAGCTTTACCGACTATCCATTTTCACCATCCATCATTGTTCAGTTTACCCCCTCAACGTTCTTCATTACACTCTCCATATGCTCCTTGACCTTCTCCTCCCGTGGTGCAACTATCCTTTGTTCTGGATTTCTCCATGTCTACGGGGTGCCTCCCTGTGCCCAGCCTAGCAAGACAGCCAGACGCTTACATTAACTTACATTAACTCAAGTGCAGAATTGGTTCCAGAATGCCCGTTCCCCCTCGCGGGCTCCTTCACAGGGTCACTCAGGGTTTCTCGGGAGGGCCCTCGCACGGTCCTTCCCGGGGAGTACCCGGGGAGGGGAGCAGGCTCAGAGTTCCCCCAGGGGTTTTCTCCGGGAATCCCTCGAGGGATCCCTCACATCGTTCTCCCTGGCGGGGTCCCTCAGGGGATTCCTCGCGGGCTCCCTCAAGGCGTATCTGAAACCGTCCCTGTCGGAGGGTCCCACGGGGTGTCCCTCATACGGGGACCATTCACACGGTCCCCCCGCGGGTCTCTCACAAGGTCTCTCTTGGAGGGCCCCACTACGGGTTCCTCAGACGCCTGTTCGTCATCGGGGGGGCGGGGAGGTCCCTCAAAGTGGCCCCCTGTGTTCCCTCCTGCGACCCCTCACTGAGGACCCCCGACGGATCTCATCCCGCCCCCGGGCGGGGCCCCCTCACGCCCCGCCCCTTTCCCCTCCGCCGAGAGCGCTCCGGGTGGGGGGGCGGAGCCTCGGTCACGTGAAGGGCGAAAGGAAGGGGCGGGCCTTTCACCCGCGCGCGGTGCTCACGTGGTCGCCGGGACGGCGGGTGGGAGGGGGGTAGAGGCGGAAGCGGGGCCGGTGGATGGTCGCGCGCTGGCGGTGCGTGAGGGGCGCACGCAGCCCCGAGGCGGGGGCGGA
>VYXB01010743.1:58289-76379 GCA_013397135.1 Pachyramphus minor | reverse complement strand
GGTCGGGGCCTGTGGCTCTGGGGGTGCGAGGGAAGAGTGTGCAGCGGGGGTCCCGTGGGGCTGGCGGAGGGAGAAGGGACAGAGGGGAGGCGGCAGCTCGGGAAGGGAACAGCTGGTTGAATAGGTATCGATCTGTGCCTTGCGCAGGGCTTTACTTCCATGTTGTTACCCATCCCCTTCCCGGCTGCTCCTACGCTGGTGGTGGGGGCTCACAGTTACAGACAATGACACCTCGGCACATACGGTGGGTTATTTGAGGACATGGCAATGAATGAACCGTTCTCTCTGTTAACCTGCTCCACCTGGTCCTTTCTCGCTGTCGATTGTGTCTGGTTGCTCTGAATTGGGTGTTAGGGCAGGGCTTTACTGTTGGTCTGGCTTATGTTGCCTTTGAAAACAGCAACAAAATCTATGTTTTCTCTTGTTGCTGGAGAAAATTGCAGCAGGGAAGTGGACTGGTAGATACTTCTCTGCAAGAAGCTGGGTGTGGGAAGGACCTGTGCACCTCTGAGTCTGGTGGCGAGGATCTGAACTCTGTATGTGGAATAGGTTCAAAAGCATATGCTGGAATGTCTGCAGTGCTGGTGGGTGCCACCTGGGAGCTGCTCAGAGTGGACTGGTTTGAAGCTTCTCTCCTGTAGGTGTGTTAACACCAGGAGTGTGGATGTGCAGAGCCCTCCTGGTTGTGTTCAGGGGAACGGGATGTCATGTGGAGCAGAAACTTGGGGCTTGCTGTGGAGCTGTGTGAGGGGAATCTGTGGAAAGGGAATGGAGGGGCCGTCCTGGCCTGAGAGCAGCTGTTTTTTTCCAAGTAGAGAAATTGGAGCTGGATGTGAGGGAAGGGAAGGGAGGGGGAGCAGTGCTTGCCGTTGAAACAGAGCCCTTCACAAAAAAAGTCAGCGACTCAGCCTCCCGGTTTTGCTTTTTTAATATTTACCAGGCCCTTTTCGCAATTCCCTTGGCTGTATCACGTTCTCTAATGGAATCTGGGTTTGGATTCCTACCTGGCTGACTCAGTATTTATACCTGGGCCCAGTCTCTCTGCGGTGGTTTGACCTAACTTGTTTAAAGAATTTATTTTTAAGCTTACACGAGGTAACTTGAAAGCAAGCAAGGCTAAATCACTTTGCAGGATTAATGATGTTTTGGGACTCCTGGAGGGTTACATGGGGAAACTGGATTAACTGGTGTAAACTGATTTTGATGTAGAGTCTGGTAAATGAGCTGGCTTCTGTGTTTATAACCTCAACAATCTTGGTAACTCAGAGGAGGTAGGGAAGAGTGGGAATTGGACAGGCTCTGTTCTGCTTTCCTCTAGTTGCAATTTTATCCGTGTGTTGATTTTGAAAACTTTATAGTAAAAAAGGCATGGAAATTCTGAAATTTAGGCTGTTACATTTGTTTGGCCAGTCCTCTGTAAAGCTCCTGGTACCGTGACTTGCAAAAGGATTTCATCATTCAAGGGGACTTGGGAGCTACAGTCTTACCACTAAAATCTAAGGAAGCCAAGGGGAAACTCAACAAAAGAATCCCATCTGTTAACAGAAGCTGTTATTTTTAAAAATTGTTTTGGTTCGTTGTTCCAGTTTTTTGAACTACTGTTTCAGAACCCAGAAGCAGATTGTTGGTGCTCTGTATTTCTTCCACGGACTTTAGTTTTAGGTGATGTTTTCCTCACAGAACACCATTTTTTGGTATGTTTTGTGTTTGTTGCTGGTGTCCCCCTAGTGATGCTGCTCTTAGCAGTGCTGCTTAACTGTGCTTGCGCAACGTGTGTGCCCTGTACTGTTAATGCTGTTAATTAATAATTAGCATTGGTAGTACTACTGTTAGTAGTGATCTTTACTTGCAGTTTCAGTCATGTTTAGTACCAACACTTGGAATATGTACTTCATGAAAGACTAGGAGTAAGACTTTAGATCTTCTATGAATTTTTTTTATTTATCTTTGTCTCTTATTTCGTTGAAGCACATGAGCAGGACTCTGAAGACCCATGTTCAGTGCTTGGCTTTGCCACAGCCTCATGTGACCTTGCTAAAAGAGAAGCCAAGGGACTTGTCCCCTTTGTAAGATGACAGACTGAAGAAATTCTGTGTTGTTTTTATAGGCTTCAAAAGTATTGAATGGAAGGTGCTAGAGGAAATACAAGTGATACCCACTGCAGTGTTGTTATTCTGCTGGAAATTTTGATGAATTTGGGTTTTCTTCTGATACAATCTGTTTACTTGTAGCCCACTGGGTCCTTTTTGCTTTTCAGAGAAGACCTAGTTTGGACTTGTACTATTTTTCATACAACTTCCCTAAACAGGTTACATTCATTAAAGTGAGAGCTGGGATGAAAGGTTGTGAGGTGCCTCCTTTGCAATTACTTCGGCTTCATATTTTACAAAAATTGTACAAAGGGTTTGTCTGTTTTGCTCTGACATGAAAGTCTGCACTCTTTGATTTTGGCCATCTGAGCTGAGCCTGGGGCTGCTGCAAGGCTGCTCCTTCCACAGGTGTGGTACCCTCAGCCCTCCTCTCCCCTTTGCTTCTCAGTGCTGCAAAGGGTAAATGGAGACTAAAGACGGACAGTTCAGAGGTGGTACAATCTGATGCCTAAAATCCCACGGCTTGCTCAGCTTACCTGTACAACACCATAAATATTTTGCTGAACTTGTTTTACTTACATTCCCCATAGACTGTACAAGTAAAACTTGTAAAATAGGTTGTGTGAACAACCTTGTGCAGCCACCTTGGATGGAGTTGTTTCTATTCTCAGTTCTCTTGAAATTCTCTGTTTTCCTCTTTGTCCAGCTGTGTTTGTGAAACCTGCATGATATTGTGGCTTCTTTTTGAAGATAAACTGATGAAGCTTTTTTCTTCTCCCTTGCCAGTTTCTTAAATCAGTCTTCCAGCAGATGAGCTTGGAGGAGTCCTTAGTCTGGCTGAGTGTAGCATTTTGCTTTAAAAACAATGAAATGTTTCCCATGTTGACAGAGCTTTGATCTCTCTTGAGATTTAAGGTTTGCCCGAAGTCGTACTCTATGGTGAACCTTATGGTTTTGTTTTTCTACTTTATCCTACAGGAAGTATATTTTATTCCTGCAGAAGATGCACGTTCAATGGAATTTTTGTTACAGAGTCATTCAGTATTTTAATCCAAAGTTAAATGAAGGAAACACAAATACTTTCTAGCCTTCAGATCTGAATCATCAGGTTGCACTTTTTTTAACCTGGTTTAGTGGGGGGGAAAAAACGTCTGTCTCAGTCTGTTAGGCAGTCCTGTGGTTGAAGGTGTAAAATTTGAGTTCACTAACTGTGATCATGTTCCTAAATGTTTTTGATGGTTAGCTGTAGAACGAGGAAGTCTTTCTGCAGTTTTATTGTGTCTGGCATAGATTTCATCTAGAACATTTCATTTGTATTTCTTATAACAGAAATTATAAGACTGTTCCTGGAAGTAGGATGATACTTTAGAGACCAGAAGAGGTTGCTTTTGAGCAAAGAAAACACAGTATTTTTTTCTACTCTGTTTTGTCAAGTGTTTTGAGGATAGTAGATACATAATGACATAGAGTGAAGCATATGGCTTCTGAAAACTTTCTGATTTTTCTTCCTGTTTTATTCTCAATGTTAACTGAATTATGGCTGTTCTATGCTAAACATTTGACTGATATCTCGTATTACCATGTTGTCTGTGTCTCCGTGTATTTGAAAGCTATTGCTGATCTATTTTTTTTCTGCCTGCATTCTTCCCCAACTTTTAGAATTGCATGTTATCTTACACACAGTTTCAGTAACATGAATCTGAAAGCAATCCTGGTACCAAACCCTGCTCTTCTGTTGGACTGTACATAGGATTCATACAATTTTTTCTTATATTGAAGGAATTCTGGTCCATGCTTTTGGTGGGTTGTACCCCAAGGAGCAGATGTGTGCTGTGCTTTTATTTCAGTCAGGCATTCTTGAGATCACTGACTTGTGATCCGTTTTGGAGACTGACATAGGAGAGACTGAAGTTGCTGATGTTAACTTTCGGTGACTAAGTGAGGGGGAGCAGCACTGCAAATCCTGGTCTTGTGCTTCACTTTCTTTTATTAGCCACTGAATGAATTTCTGAATGTTTGGAATATGGGGTAAGTGCCAAGGGGTGACTCTGAAATTCAGTTTAGGGAAAGACTGGAAAAGTGTTATGAGCTTGGTGAAGGCAAGTTAATGAGTATGCAAAAGTGAGGTTTCTTCTTAGTGTTTGAGGAAACCTAGTGGCTTTCTGATACACATCCTCAACCTGTTGGGTTTCCTTGCTGCATCCTGATGTCCAGATTAGCAGCAATGCCCAGGAACTCTTCTTTACATCTTAGGAAAAGATGCTTATTATCTTCCTTGAGTAGTTCTCTGTTATGACTGAAATGTAAAACTTCCAATTTTATACCTGTACTCCAGTTTTCATCGTTTGCCATTTTATCTGTAGATGTAGTAGTGTATGTTGCTGGATTTAATATCCCAATGGTTTTTACCCTACTTGATTTAATTGAAGAATCCCTTGATTTTCACATTTATTACTGTCAAAGTAGAATTGCTAGAGCTTGAGTTGTCCCTAATGAGGCTTATGGGGCATTTTTGATAACAACTTTTCTGTTATAGGACTTGCTTTCCTTTTCACTTCACTCAGTCATGGGCTGTCTGAGGTTGGCAGGGATTTCTAGAGGTGGTCTTGTCTCCCCTTGCTCAAGCAGGGCCACCTTCAGCAGGTTACCCAGGACTGTGTCTGGACATCTTTTGTATATCTCTGAAGGTGGGCGCTCCACCCCCTCACTGGGGGACCTGTGCTGTGCCAATGCTTGGTCACCCTGAGAGTACAAAAGCTTTCCCTGATGTTTGCATGGAGCCTCCTGTGTTTCAGTCTGTGCCCATTGGGTCTGGTCCTGTCTGGAAGGAGCTTGGTTCTTGTCTGTGCACCTCTCCTGCAGGTACTTACATTGATAAGGCACCATGTCCCCCCCAAGATTGCTCCTCTGGGTTAAACCACATGACACAGTCAAATCCGTAGTCCTTCAGGCTGACTCAACCCGTATGTCCTTACAGACCCCTGAGAAGGAGGTGGATTAAGCACTGAATTTAGAATGGTGATGGTAACAGTAGCTCATGACTCTTGATCGGTGGAGGAGCCGGTGGGTCTGGGATATGGATGAGTTCAGAGAAGGTGCTGTGAGAATGCAGTAAGATGCATATTTCAAATCTAAATAATTTCTGTGCTTTCAGATAAGGAGTAATTGGCTGTCCCAGCTCTAGCTGAAGATTATAATTCAGCAGTTCTGTGAGGGAGAAAACAGGTCAAACACTTGATTGTCTGCTAGTGATAGAATTGCCCAAGTCCTGTGTATGTTCTATCTAGGAATTGCCTGGATTGTACATGATGGCTTAAAGGTACATACATCATTCAGGAGAGGTTAGGCTGAGTTCCTGCTGTACTTCTGCGTATTGAGCAGTTCATTTTATGAAGTTGTGTATATCAAAGTAATTTTTAAAAGCACTTTTTAATGAGACTAAAGCCCAAACTTTGCAGAATTACGTGAGTCTTGGTAAATTAGAAGGGAACCAGACTAGCCCATTTTTCATATTCTTGCAAATCCAGACACCTTCCCTGAAAACCCGAAGACCTCTACAGCTGTAGAGGAAGGTTGAAATAAAGTTGGATGGTTAAAATTGCTTTCACAGTTAGGGTTATTGAATCTGAGGAGTTCTGGGACAACTGTTTTAGAACAGTCATCTGAAATGAAACATCACTGAGATGTAGTTTCCGCTAGGAAACCTACCTGAAATATTTGGATGACTTCACTCCCTTGCTGATTCTGTTGATTGCTGGGGAGTGCTTTTGAGAACTTCAGTCACAGGAGAGAGCGAAGCAGGAATATATAACTTTTATATTTGTTCTCACTAGATAAATCCATTAAAATAAATGATCAACTGAAGACATTCTAAGTGTTTCACTAGTTATGAAATGACCCATCCATTATAAAATACGATAAAACATAGTGAAAGAAACTGCAGAACCATCACTTTTCAGTTCCTTTTAGTATCTAAGTAAAAATTGAGCACAAAAACATATTGAGTGAGGCATCTTACCTTGCAGGCCAGCACAAGCAGGTTTTGAACACTTGATTCAGACTGTGGTAACTAAAACCATTCCACCTAGAAAATAAAGCAAGCAGCTGTTTGGGACTGGAACTGAATGTAGGAGAGAAAAAATGAAAGTGTTTAGCAGTTGAACTTGGCATTGTTTTCCTTCCCAGGACTTTGTTTAGGAGTGGTGGGTGGCCAGGAACTGGTTTTATGGTTTTAGGTTCCCTTTATTAACAGACCCTGATTGAAGAGGTGACATGTAACTCTTTCTCCCTTTCCAGTTGCTCCACAAAAGTTAGGATCAGTTGTTAGCATGTTCTTTTGATGGTACTTTCCTTGACTCCACAGACAGGTTCTAATGCATTATGTAGAGGGAGAAGGACACAGTGAGTTGCTTGTGGAAGAGCAGAAGAAGGATGTGGCTTGAAGGTAGTCACAAGACAGGTTTGGGGTGGGGGAAAAGGGGGGGAAGAATTTGATATTCCTGAGGTTGATATCTTGGGTTGTTACTTTGATTTGTTTGTTCAATTATCCAGGGTCTGTTTCGTAGCAACGGAATCTTATCCCCTGTAATGCTAGGGAACCTTAGGTGTGTCTTAACAAACAAACAAAATTCCCTCTTTGATGAACTGCACTGGAAGTGAGTAATGAAGTAGTGCTGGGAATGATCACCTCTGGTGAAATACCTGGTGAAGAGGGAGGGGTCTCTGTTCTCAGCATCCCTTTTGGCCACTAAATCTGCCTGGTGAATTATTGGACACTGTGACTACATTTCAGTCCTTTGAAATGGTGTTGCTCTGTTGGTGTGTAGCAGCTGGGTCTTTGCTAATGCCAGCTGGAAAGTTGTGAGATTGTTTTTCATCTTACTTCCAGTATTCCTACAAATGTGTTTTTGTTCTGCGCTTATGGGTATGTGTAGAGCATCACTGAAAACTTGCCACGTTTCCCAGAAGTTTATATATGAACAGACATGCTGGAAAGACTGTGAAAGTTTTTTTAAGATAATTCTTTTTTTCTTTTTTTAAAAGAGAAATGTTGAAGGGGATAAGCTATCTCTTTTGGCACCCAGTAATTCTGGGGAAAGTTAGCTCTCTTTGTGGATTCGCGTAGTCCTTATGCTGAGTACAATGAGAACCTTACCACCTCTTGTATTTCCTGAAAAATGTTGACTTCAGACTTCTCAGGTTGACCTCGCACAAGCATAGCTCAAACACTGTGCTAAACTTTGCTGAAATGTGTGTCTGAACCCCACTGATTTTGTTACAATTAAAGCCTAAAAACATTACTCTGAAGACAACGTGGAAAAGCCTGAAAACAGAGCTTCACACTAGGCTGGTTTATCTAAATACCTGTTTGGGTATCATAACTCTGTTGTATTTTGTACTACTGTGGTATTTATGGCTACAGAGGTGGGCGGCTCTGCTTTCTTGAAATCCTAAAAACCAACCTGGAGGAAGTCTGTGCTTAGTTCTTCCAGGACTTGGTGTGCACTGACTGTCCAAGCAGTCAAGCTTCAGGGATGTGTCAAAGCTTGTTGAAATACTGACCTACTGTGTCTATTCTCCATCTCTCTTTTTCAGAAGTTATATGTATTTTTAAAACTACCCAAATTTATAATTTAAAAGAAAAAAATGCCCTCAATTTAATAAAAAAACCTCTGTATAAAATTAAGATCTTTGTTAAGCTTCAGATCAGCTTAAAATAAAAAGCTCCCTAAAAGCTCATCCTAACAAAGGTGATGTGAATATTTTCCAGCTGTATTAAATCCAAAACATCACAGCTGCAAGAGTCTTAGGGTTAACCAAAACACTATCATATGTTTTTGGAACTTAGACTTTCAAAGTTTTTACTGCAGTTGCATATCTGACTATTTTAGTTTGACTGCAATATACTTCTGACAGTTAAATAACAACTTGGGTATGTCAAGGTAAAACCACTGCTGGCAGGTGAGTTCCAGATAAACATTTGTTTAATTTTAGTTCTCACTGAAGTAAAATTATAACCTTTAGTGTATTCACATTACTTTGTAAGGTTGACTTTTTTTCTTTGATTCACCAGGTTTCAGCCTAGTTTTTCTTCTCACTTTATGTCATTGCATTCCTGGAGCTCTTTGTTTTATTCCTGGTTTATTTGGCAGGAACAGATAATTCAGTCAAACAAAGGTTTTTTATTCTTTTATTCTTAAATATGCTTGTGTGTTAGAATATACATTGAAGTCTAGCATAATCTCTGATATAGAAGGCCTTATTCTTGGTGCTTTGTGTTCTGGGAATTTTCTGGGTTTTATTCATTGTATATATAACATTTGAGAATTTAGAATGGTTTTAAAGGGAAGTTACGTCTCTGGGTTTTGGGATGAGATAATCTATTTAAACATACTTTTCCCTTCCCTTTCTCTTTCCCTGGCAAAAAAAAAAAAAATCTGAAAAGTGCACAAAGTGTTTTTCTTGGATTTATTTGCAACTCTTCAAATGGGCTTTCATGAATATGTGGAAGTAAAAATTCTACTCCTTAAAGTTGCTGTTCTCAGCAGTTGTATGTATACTCAGCAATGTTTAAATGCAGTGTATTGAGAGCTGTTTTATCCATTTCTGTCAGTCCCTTGCATTTGATCAGGCCGAGAAATTCCTGTGATGTAGCTGTGAGCTCACAGTATCTTCCAACAAATCTCTAAAACTCAGACTTTTTGACAGGGTTCTTTTGGATGTCAAAACTAAGGTCATTCTAATATACCTTCTTCCTTACAATTTTAGAGCATAGCAACAAGGTTGGCAAGTACAGTTTTTCTAATTTTAGACATCAGAAAACGGAGGAACCAGAAGGACAGTCCCACTTAGATGAGGCTGGTATGCTTTCAAAAAACCTCACTAAAAACCCCTGCAGAACTGCAAATTTCAGTGTGCTAAAGGTGAGAGCAAAAATGAGCAACTTCTTAGGTGGTTACTTCCTGCTGATTGCAGCTTTGGGTGAATGCTGTGTCTTGGACCTTTTCCTCTGACCAGAGGAGGCATGTTCCATTCTTCTTTCTACAGTTTTTATTTTCACTTTATCCTCGTGAATGAGATTCTTACTAGTTTTCCAGAAGCCATGTTTTGGGCAGTGTACTCATTGAACTTGAAAAACGTTCTTGTGTTAAATTGAGAACACATTTAAGGCATCATACTGTTCTGCATTTTAAACTTGCCTACTCTTGGTTTCTGAATTTATTTACAGTGTCATCTTGCCCTTTGCAGCAAGTGTACTTAGCAGTCCCCTGCTCTGCTAGAATTTTTTAATAACACTCTGTAAATGACTGAAAATTATTACAGTGTTTAGAAAGCTGTTACTTAAGTTTGTAGTGCAGTTTTTAGAACTGGTAATATTTCATCTTGGTTATCCCTTGCTTATCCTTTGGTTGTTTCTGTGTGCATGTAGCTTTCTGGTAGTTTTGGAGAAAATTGATGTTTACAGTGCATCTTGTGCTGAAGTAGTTTTTAAGACTGTCGCTGCCAAACCGTTTGTTTAGTGAAGTTTTTATAGGTGCAATATGATCTCTAAAGCTGATACCTGTAATATATTAATGCTGTTGCTAGAGTTGAACACTGCAGTTAGCAAAATGTGTGTTCTAGAGAATTCACATGTGTACTGAGAGTGAGATGCGCAGTTAGTATAAATAAACAGTTTCAGAAACTAAGATGTAAAGAATATAAGTCCATTTTCTTTCAAAAGTGAGTAACTTCACCTTGCAGCAGAGCGCTTTGTCTTTTAGACTGGTGGTAAAATACACAGTTGACTACTATCTTCTTGGGATGTTTTAAAAAACCAGATTTTCTACCTAGGCATTTTAATATTACTTTCCACAATATATAAACCTGCATACCTGTGTGGAATGAGGGGCTGCGATTCATTACTATGCTGTACTAAAGTAATTCAGCAGAGTACAAAAATATGTTAATATGTTTTTCTTTATGAAAAGACGGGAAGCATGTTTTTGTGAAAACGAATTTCTTAATGGCCTATTCATAGGAAGGAAGTCTTGAAGAAAAACTTTATATGCTTTTTAAGTTTCTGCAAATTTAAAAAAAAATTACTCTTGCATTTTTGTCAATTTTATTATGAGCTAGTCTGACTTGGAAAGAAATGGTGGAGGAGAGTGAAAATGCATGGAAGCCAAGCAATGTTTAAGTCAGTCTAGACTTGCAGAAAAAGGTAAAGACAGGGCTGGAACATTAGATGTGGGCCTTAGAAGGAGCCTATGGGAGATTCTCCCCTACTTATGCTGTAGAGAAAATGAACAGTGGATTAAATGCAATAAAATTGGGCAATTTGATGTCCTGTGTGGGCAGCTTGTCTCTTTGGTATCTTCTGTAGAAAGGTTAAGAAACTAAGAAGTGAGTGATGAGTTTAATTTTGATATAGCACTAAAGATGCTGGTCTGCTGCACCTGGATGACTTTGTTTGTGCTTTTAGATTTGAATTCTGTGCAAAGGGATCTTTACTTGCCTGCTTCTTTCTGGTTTGTTGTATGTTTGAAGTTGTAAAGATAGTTAAACCTCCACTCTTTGGATAGTTTGGTATCATTTTGCTGCAGATGAGATAGACCTGACTTCCTGTAAATTCTACAATGATGGAACAAATGTAAGTGAATTTACATGTCACGCAAAAGTGAGAAGCTAAGATTGCGAGGAAAATAATGCCCAAAATCAAGTGGGAAAGCTTGGGGTAAACCCACGTTTTCTGACTGGGGCAAATCAACATGAGGAGTAGTATCAAAGAAAACTTGTCAAACTTGCCTTGTTTGAAGATAGACAAAAATGTAATAATGGTTGTGGCCAGAGAAGGAGCAATCCGGAGGTGGCAGAGAAGTGAAAGTGCTCTTTCATGACTTTCAGTTCTTGGTGCTGTTTCTGTGGTTGTTTGTCTCTGAGCACCTGACAATGCATTGGTAAAAGGATTTCACTTCTTGCAGCGTTTCACTTTGGAAAACTAAACCAAATGGCCGATAGTTTTCATTAAGAGGTTATGTACAGTAAAGATTGTGACGAAAGGAAATGCTTAATACTGCCTTACAAACTATTTCTTTTCCTCCTTTTGGAACTTTATGCAGAATTGTATGTCAATGCAAAAAAAGTTGCTTTTTTACTCTGGTGGATAGTCCTCCTGCTTGATGAACATTGAGAAATATCATCATCTGGGGGATAAATATAGAAAGATGTTCCAGAATATCTTGCTTTATTTAAAAGTCTCTTGGTCTCTTTCAGCAAGACTTCTTGGCCTTCTGAATGTGAGCATATCACAGGGAGTGATCTGTACTGGTGGTCTTCCCTTAGTGCCTGTTTCAAGGAGTTGGGCTTTGTACAGGTGCAGGAATGATACTGAGCTCTTTGGTGTTGCTACCAAAACTCTGAAGTTAAAACAAAAAATCTGATATCATGATGTTTTTATCACATTTTATAGATGCAGCTTTACTGATTGATTACAGAGTGTATTTCCTTTTATATCATTGTGGCTTGTAGTTTCACCATTGCTTTTTGTTATGAGTGTTGTAATGTGACCTGATCAGTGGACAACTCTAAGTTAATCCTCCACTCAAAAACTTTTCTGTGGTGGCACTTTCTACTTTGTTCCTCGTTATCAATTCTAGTGTGAATTAACTAGGTGCCTTTTTTTTTTTTATGCAGTCGAGCGTGTTTCCGCAAGTGTGAGAATGTAACAAATGTCTCTGCTCTTGCTGGGCTATTTTTAGTCCTCTTGCTAGTGTCTGTTTCTATTCAAAGAATTCCTTTGGAAGCTGTTCCAGGAGAGCGTGGTTTGGTGACACTGGAGGGGGCTGGGAGAGTGCAAGCACGGAGTGTGTTCATGATCTGCCAGGGAGATGTGGGGTGTGTGGTGCTGCTTCCTGCGGTGCTGCCACCTTGTTTCGAGCACCCACTCAAAGAGAATTCCCCCTGGGGGGGGATTGTTGTAGCTGGTGTTACCTGTTTCTTGGTATCATTTGGAGTACCTCGGTTTCAGCTTGAATATTCTCACTTGGTTTGTTTTTCTGTGGAAACAGCACTTCATTTTAGGGGCTATTGTATCACAGCAAGTAGCTGAATTATGCATTTCTGCAGTTTAATAATCGAAACCAACAGTTCCCATTATTCATTTTTCCCTGCTACTTTTTTTTTTTTTTTTGTTTTGTTTTGTTTTGTTTTGTTTAGTTCTGATACCAGCCTAATCTGGATTAACCTTCCTAATAAATTTTTTTAATGGTTTTCATTTGTTATTTAGCAGCCTTTTTTTCCCCCCCCTCTTTGTCTGTGGCAGGCATTATTCATGTTGTGGATACATCTAGCTCTTGATTGTCATGGTAGTGATGGATAGGGGGTGATCCACTGAATTTTCTTGTTTTTAAATGTTGTCTTACAATTGGTGCTATTGACAAACTGGAAGCTTGAAGCGTCTTTGACGTTTTTTGGCAGCTCCCATCCTGTGTAATGACATAGCCCAAGCTTTAAGTGTTCTGCAGTGTCCTGCTGGCATTGTCACTAGAGAAGTGAGGAATAATAGTTTTGAGAGAAGTCAGTCACAGTTCGTACAGGAAGGTCGTCAGCCCTGTACAGCTTTAGTGGTGTACTTCAGTCTTATCTCAGATGCTTTGGCCACTTAAATATTTTTTGTTTCTTGTAGTATTGATACCTTAACCAGAGTGTGAACGGAGATCATAGGTCCTTCCACGTATTCTTTGAAGAGAACATCTATAACTTGTTCAGTTCGTACTCTGCAGCTGTTTCCTCACCTACATATATATGTGTGTGCCCTGACTTCACCCCGACTTCTTGCTGACCCCTCAGTTCACCTTGGAATAGACTGGAAAGCTCTGCAAATTATTGGAGTCTGCAGAGGCTTTGCCTGGTGATTCTTTGGGTGGAGGAAGCCATTTGAAGAACTTCCAGGTCACCCAGCCCTTTCTTCCTGAAAGAGTTTGTCTGGATTTCTTCCTTTCACCCTCAGAGGGGCTGCTGTGAGTTTTAATGAGCTGGCAGAGTGAACACGCCAAGGTGGGGAAAGGATGGACATTTAATTGTGTTATTCCTGTAAAAGTGAAATTCATAGATGACTGGCAAAAGCCTTGAATATTTAGCTGTGTATACAAAATCATTAAAGATTGTTTTGGGTAACTAAGTTCCTTTGGGGTAATTTGAGTCTCTATTTTAATGCCTGAAGCTTAATGTAGGCATATACTTCTGTGGCTGTGGGAAAAGACTATTATAGGGTACCATAAGCTGTGTCAGTGAGACTGACACATGTCCTAATGTTGATTATAACCTCCTCTTCTTTGGATAGAAGCACTTCCACGTTTCATGTATTTTCTTCGGTGGAAGTTACTTGAGGCTAACAGGTATCAAAGAGGCTGAGCATGGAGTGTTCCTCAGTAGATGTGACACAAGGCTCTGTTTTTCTGTAAGATAGTGATATATTCAAGGTCACTGTGTTTTCAGAGCCCCTCCCTGGGAGTTTTTAATAAACACTACAAGGAATTATTTTATTTTTGTCTGTGTGTGCAGTGGGCTTGACCAGGATAAAGTTGTGCTATATTAGATCCCAGGAAAACAAAATACTAAAACCCTCATTTTGCCTGTGGTACATGGCTGCTGAAAAGCAAGTTCCCGCTTTCCTCATGAACTTGATCCCTGTCCCTTGTGTCGGATTCAGCAGTTGTATAGCCCCACATAGTTTTCCACTGGGTAAGCTTGCTCAACTGACTCACTGTTTTGTTTTAGAGGGTTTAGTTTGCTCCTGGGTGAACCCACTGAACTGACTTCCCTCTGCAGCTGCAGGATCACAAGTCCGATGGTAGGAAGGTAGCAATATTTTGTGGTTAAGGAGTAGGGGAGCAGGAGTGCAATTTGGGGTACTGGCTCACAGTTGTGTGGTATTAGATACGAGCTGATACTTCATTTTAATGGAGTAAACTGTTTGGGTTCTGCCCAAACTATGGACTGAACTTTGAATGGATATATAACCAGGTCCCAAATGGGAACTGAAACTCTGATCATGTTTTTTTTGTCCTAAATTGCAGCTGTCCTGCACTTGTGTGTGAGACTTCAGGAAGGCTGTGTTAGTTCTGGCTGCAGAGGATAATGATTTTCAACCCTGAAAAGCCTGCTAGTTCAGTTTTCCTCAGCTGCAATAAACCTTTCCTTTTCTAAGTACTAGTTAATGTTTTTTCCAAGCCTCTTAGTTAATGCAGTGTATAATTCAGTCGCAGTATCTGTTGCAGGGGGGGACCAGGCTGTAGTTCTGTCAGCATTGTTGGCAGTTGTAGACACAGCAGTGCCCTTTCAATGGATGCTACTCAGGAAACTTTAGGAGAAAAAGCACTAAGGGCCTTGTCTTTTCTGTGTTTCTTTGTTGATTGTTCTAAACCCAAGAAACAGGTATGAAGAGATTTGCAATACTGATGGTTCTTCAGCAGGGAATGTAGCAGCAGTGGCATAAACAGCAAGTATACTGTGTATCGACCTGGGTAGTATTTTCTTTTATCTCCTTGGGCTCCTTTCCTCCTGTCAAAAGAGGAAGAAGTTTGTGTGTGGGTGTCCAAGCGTCACCTCTGAGCTGCTGTGGTCTCTGTGTGCTCCCTGACCTGAGATAGTGATTGAGTTGACAGTTCATTCAGCATGCTCTGTGGTCAGTGATGAGGACGTGTTGTCTTTTCTACTTTGGTGGCTTTTGGAGAGGGTTCACATAAGAAAAGCCTTTTCTGTGATGGAGGGCAAGAAATGGGGGGTCTTCTGTCAAAGATTACAGGAACATGTATTTTTCCCTTCAGATCTTAGAATATTTGGACAGGCCACAGCTTTTCTTGAAATATTTTTCAGTAGAGAAACATACTTCAAAAGTGAACTCGCTCTTGCTGCCTACCTGTCAAAGAGAATTCCTGTTTTCTATATATTATAATTTTATGTGGACCAGTGCAGCCTTTTTTTTTCCTTGTCTTTATTTTTGGTAATTTTTTTTTTGTTTGGGTTTGGTGTGGGTTTTTTTTTGGTTTTTTTTTTTTGTGTGTGTTTGTGTGTAGTTTTTTTGTGGTTTTGTTTGTTTGTCTGTGGTTTTGTTTTGTTTTGTCTAGTTCATGGCAACAACTGTTGTCTAGTCTAGTTCTGATAGTCCTGAGTGTGGTGCTTGGAAAACAACATGCAGTTTATCTGTGTCTGTTACTTAAAGTTTCATTACAGTTGGTGGTAACTGCAGGTAAATAGTGCATTTTGCAGGTCCTTGCAATCATGGGGTTTACGATTAGTACAGGGAGCAGGACATTTTTCTTTGTAGATATTGATGTCTGAAACATGAGGTCAAGTCCTCTCAATGTTCTAGGACATTCACGACCTTCTGAGTGTTCAGAGTCACTCAGGAGTGTTCTGAGAGAACGGAGCTGAGTGAGTTTTGGTAACCAGGTTTGTAGCAGTCTGAAGATTACCTTGGTTGCATGAAACTGGTGGAAACTGGTAAGGCTTCTCCAGTTTTGATGTGATTGCCTTTTTTTGTTTTAATACCAGTGAAATTTGAATTTCTTCCTTCAGAAATTTGTGTATGAATAAGGGCACTTGTTGCCTCTGAGGTTTGAATATTTATAAAGAAATGATTAGAAGAAGTCTGCAGAACATTGATTGAGTGTAACTGGCAGATTTTGATTAAAGCTACAGAATCACCAGCATATACTAAAATGTGAAATGTGTCTGTTAGGCAGAGACACTGGGATAATAGTAAAGATGGATATTGTGAGATTAGAGGAATTTTTTAAAAAATAATGTTAATTGTATTACTTGACTTTCATGGCTGACAGATGCTCTACAAGCTGTACTAGTGGATTGAAGCTACTGTTTCAGTCCCTTGGCAACATCGAGCTTTTGGGCTGGACCAGCCTTTACCTAAGTCCAGTCTTTTGAGGATAAGCACTTCTTTCTCTTCCTAAACTTATTTCAAATGCTGACTTTTCTTTTATTTGTAAGACCTGTTTATATATTTGTTTGTCTTCCTTTGTATACCGTAGGCTTAGATTAATCCTTAAAATAAACTGACCTTTTTTTTTTTTTTTTTTTCTGGTGTTAAAGAAAAATTGTTGATTTTTGCAGATCAGGTTGTGTTCTTGGCTAATTAAATATTGTCTTGGTGGGAAAATGATTTCAATGAACAACTCAGAGGGCTTTAAGAAAGGTGGGTAAGAATATTCACTTATTTGCTACAGTTTTCTAACACAACTGGAAGTTTATATATTAATTTATGTGTTTGTGCTGGTACTCTGGCCACTCCCAGCAATACTCTTTCCTTGGTAGAACATGAGAGCATACAGATAGTACAGTTTCTCTGTCCTGTGGTGTTCTGCCAGTGATGCAGGTCAGTATTTTTCCTATTTACTACAGAAAGCTGTAAGATGAGACATGAATCCTCCCAGGCTCCATGACCTCAGGTTTGGGGTAGTTGCTTGGGACAATACACACACCGAGTCCTCAGCTCTGTTCCTGAGGAACATCTGACTCTTGCACACTCTTCCCATTTCAAGCAGCAATAAACATGGGGAGATGCTTTGGACAACAGCACTTGAGGGGAATACATTACCTTGATGCTTTGCAGGCATAATTTTTTCCCCTCATGTTCCTGTAACGCTCCAGCCGTAGCAGTAAATTCTGGGCTCACAGCTCATGTGCAGTAGTTGTGTTCTCACCAGGCAGTGTCCTGCAGCCTTTTCCCAGCCATGTCATTGGAAGAAATCCTTGATGGGTAGCTTTATGTTTTGCATATAAAAAAAGCAATTGCACTTCTAAGGTGTTCACAGGGATTTCTGCACGTGTTGTTTATCACAGCTCCCTGTCCAGAGAGTGAAGAAAGTAACATTCTTGAGACTCAGGAAAGGAATTGAAACTGCAAATGTTTTGTTCAGCTGATGGAAATGAATAATTTAACTTCTAGAGGAATCTTGAAAGTCAGGTGGTATTGCCATGCCTGGTCTGTTCCTGGAAGTTCAGGAATAGATTTCCTGAGTCTTGGGGGGCTTGCAACTCTGTCAAGTCAATTAGTATTCTGTGTACTTGTAGGTTTTCTGACTTCATTGAGTCTAAAAGGACAAATTCTTGCTTGAAGGAAGGTTGAACAAAAGATCACAGAAAAATTCTGATAGATTTAAAAACCTGATTTTTGTGTTGATGTGCATTCAGTTGCTCTTTGATTCTTTGCCTTCCTCTTTTCCTTCTAAAATCCAAAGCAGAAACCCAACTAAATGTGTGGGATAAGACAAGGCATGAAGACTGGGAAAGGGTAGGATTTGGTAGTTTTAGGAAGGTTGGGTGTTGATATATCAATACTTTGTTACTGCTTTTGTAAACTAGAGTAATTGTTGCCTCTCCATGTTATACAGGACTGTATCTGCAGTTGTAGTATAAGCCCTTATACTAGAATTTGCTTTGCAGACAGAAAACTAAACTAAAAGATTGAAATTTGGGATAATTTTCCTCCTAAAGGGCTGTGTTAAGTCTAGTTATTTAGTTTATGAAGAAGTGCTGGAATTGGAATTGCTTGGAGAAGTTAAACACGCTGAAGTGAGCAATTTTCTTCACCACTTAACTACAAGGCATTCTTCAATTTTAGTTGTTTGGGGTTTGTGTTTTGTTTGTTTTCGAAGTAGTAAAGGACAGCCTTGGTCTGGAGCTCGTAGATTATAGCAGTAAAAAAACCATATTTACAGAAATCTTGTCCTTTTTTAATTTTCGATGGAAGAAAGTGCAGCCACCTTCTTTACCCAGCAGTTTTGGGAAGCCCTCTCCTTTTGTTTAGTGCTTTTTCTGTATTAGTACACAGAAAGTGATGAAACTATTACTAGTTTCATTTAATGTGTATCTTTTTCTTCAAAGTACAGTTGTTTGGCTGTTTGCTACAGTTACAGTGTGTCTGCGAGGTCAGGTATTAAGTGTTGATGAGGGACTTTGGCACTGTGCCAGACTCTGACATGGAAATTGAAGCATTTAC
>VYXB01010743.1:37182-58266 GCA_013397135.1 Pachyramphus minor | reverse complement strand
TTTTTTTTTTTTTTTTTTTTAATTTTTATTAAACAGATTTTAATTAAGTTTTCTTCCTTCCAGTCTCAGATCTACTTCCCCACTTGATCTATGGTTAAAATTAAGTTCATCAGTTTGTGATACCCTGCTCATTGCTATGACAACAGCCTGCCAAACAGACTTGGTGAATATGAGAGGCTGGAGAGAATAAGAAGCTGCTTTGTGAGAAAGGAAATGTTCAGCCCCATCCTGTTAATCAATAATATCCCACTTAATGCTCAAAACTGTAGTCACTGTGGTGCTCTGAAGGCAATGTCTGCCTGCTTCTCTTCTGCCTGTCCCTTCCTTAGATGGCAGTAGGTGTGGTCTGGTGTGAAGCCTTAGCTCTGCTCAGTATCTGAAATAAAGTAACAGCATTTTGGAAGCTCTCTTTGTATCAGGCTGCCAGTTGTACTTTTAAGAAGACCGGATTGTGTCTGGTGGATTATAACACCTCCTTGTTGATTTGATGGAGACTGTCATACTGAGTGTGGGTTTTCATGCTGGTCTGAAGCAAGTACAAGTCCTGCTGCCTGTACCTTTGCTGTTTTTTGGTTTGAACCAAAATTGTGCTGCTCATGGGCTACACAGTCAAGGAGGATGAGGATCTCCTTTGGAGACCCTGTTATGCTGTTCAGGTTGTATGAGTGCTGTTCCCACGGCAGCCTGATCTTGCTGTGCCTCTTCATCTCCCAGGAGTGTTTCAGATGTTTGTGTGCCTGCCTTTTTTCTTAAAGTATCCTTTCATGCTGAAGAACAAGCATGTCTTCAGCAGTGGTGGCACAGAGACACACAGAAAAATACAACATAAGAAAGGAAAAAGAGACACAATCCACTTCAGGTACTATAGGTTGACTGACCTGGAGTTCAGCACATACTTAACAAACACACAGAAAACTCTTATATCTGTGTTGTGCTGTCCTGTCTAAAATATGGATCACAATATTTCAAGTAGCTTTGATGAAATTGGGGGAAAATAGCATTCCTAGGTACCACACTGTATAAATATGATGTTAATTCAGAAATTAGGAACAAATTGAGACCCAATGGAGTTACAATTTTGACAAATCTCAAGTTACAGTGGGCTGATTCCAGAAAATCCTTTTTGAAACTGTTAGTTTGTCTTTCAGGCAAGTTAGTGCTCTCTGTTGTGTGCTCTGTTTGGTTTTTTTTTTTTCATTGTTTATTTTGCTAGGTTCAAATTGTGATGAGCAGATTGATCCTTGGGGAAAAAAAACCCAAACAAAGAAAAAAGCCCAACCAAACAAAAAACTAACTCAAGCACATAGTCAGTGATAACTGTTGAACTTTCTGGTCAGAAAGTCTCCACATCTACTTAGTGTTTTGCTTTCCGTGGACATGGTGTCAGGAGCTTGTATAAATTCTGTTTTGGCTGTATCTGGCCTTTAGGGTCAGACAGTGCTCTGAAGGCCTGTGTGTTCTGGGCTTAGAAGTCAACAAAGTCAGACTGACTTAGGAGACTGTGAGACATATTAGCTTTGGTGAATATATTCATAAAGCTGTAGAAACACCGTGTTCCAGTTCAGCTCATACTGCAGTCAGTTTCTGGTAAAGGCAGGCCTTTTCATGTGGAAATATACTTTATTCTCAGGCATTAAAGCATTATTGAATGCTTTATTTTGTACATAAAGAAATTCCATATCAGGGTTCAATTTTGACCAACAAGAATGTATTTCTGAAGTGAAGAATGGATTTAGATAGTAATGGGGTTAATTGACCTTTTGATGGTAGATGAGGCTCCTGAGCATCATGAATTGATGCTTAAACTGAAGCATGTCATTGCAGCTTTGATTGTTGAGTACCCATTACTTGTGACTGCCACTGAGCAGTTGGGTATTGAACACATCCTTGTGAGCATTATTGTGCACTGAGCTGGGTGCTGGCCAGCTGGCACTAAGCTGCTGCCCTGGCAGGTTGTGTGCTGAGGCTTGTTCATACTTTAGGGCTGCAGTGAGAGCACTTTGCTGTTTGTTTGCACATCTCATTCTGCCCAGGTACACCACTTGCACCACCTAAGTTGTCCTTAGTTCCAGAAATTTGTCTTTTTCCTTTGCAGTGTTATAGGGAGAGAAAACAGGCAGTTGACCATGACCATTATTACCACATGAGAGATCTGTTTCCAGTTATCATAGCTGCTGTAAGCCATGCTCATTGATTAACCCTGTTAGATGTTGTACAAACAGGAGGAATAGTAGTGTCTTGTTTTGAAGCAATTTTAACACCAGAGTATGAATGAGAATGCGAGCCGAGAGCCACAAATGGGATAGCAGTGATATGTGTGTGGGATTTGGGTTTTCTTTTGGGTTTCCTTGTTGCCATACAACCAAGACTTGTTTAAAGCAGGATAATAGATAGTTTTACAGATTGTTTCTGTAAATAAGAGGGAGAAAAAGCAAAAATACTGTCTACAGAGGCTGGATTTAAAGGTCAGCATCATCATTTCTCTTAAAAATGAGAGGTGATAAGTAGAGTTGGGATTGGCTGTAATCTCTGTGTATCTGCAGGAAAAGCAGTTTGATGGTACAGAAAAGAGGAACTGCCCAGTTTGTGACTGTGATTTTTGTGTAGGCTTCTGACTCGTTAGAGTCCAGGCATCAAAACAAGACAGCAGGTATTAAAGAAGTTTGAGGAATGATGGAGCTGAAGCTGACATTTCAGCAGAGTAACAAATAGAAAAGTCCTGTACGTTAAATAACTGGGAAAAGCTGTGAGATTTAGATATCATTTTGAGTACAGATCTAGACAGATCCCAATCCACTGACAAAAATGCTTTCTAACCACTGCATTTCCCCATTTACTGTGAAGACTGTGATGAATCCAGTAATAGTGTATTAAAGCTGCTTTCTCATGCATCTCTGTATAGAGTTAGTGGTAAATGCAGGAAGAATTCAAACTGCTGCATTTGTGTATTACCTTTGTATCAAATCAGTACCTGCCTTAACTCATGCTGTTTCTTCTTTTTTCTTTCAGATTTTCTATTTTGTACATACATTGTTTTGTATATACTGTAAATGATGACTTCGGTGGGCAGTGAACGTACCCGGGGCACTCGGGACAAAGTGCAAATTTCAACCACACAGCCAACACAACCACAGAAACAAGTTGTACAGGTACGTGCTACCATATCGACTTCTTTGACTTGGAAGTGAGCATGTAGTGATAGGCATTTCTTCCCTGAGTCAGTAAAACCTGAGAAAAGATGGGAGATAAAATCATGGTCTATTTTGGAAGGATATGTTTGATTAGTTGCTTGGATTACTCACTAATGCAGGACAGAATTAAGTTGTTCCTGTGTTGTGTCTGAAGGAGCTTTGTATTCTTCAGAAACGTTTCTCATCAGTGAGGAATTCTATGCCTGTATCAGGATTTCGGTCCTGTGACCTCACTGTCCTCAGATTTCAGCTCTCCCATCTGCCAGCCTTGTGATGCTAGAAGATTTCTGGTCAGTAGGGGAGTTTGGGTGGGTGGGGAAAGCTTCCTTAGATTCATGCTGTGTTCTACAGCATGATTCAGTGTATCTGCAAGCCACAAAATCCTAAATGTCTTGTGCGGTGACCCCACAAAGTGAAATGGTCGTCCACTAGCAGACTAAAATTGAGTATCTGTTAGATGGGAATTCAACTCTCACCCCAGTGTCTCGATTATCATCAGCAGGGTAGTTGTGTGCTTGTCTGGGTTACAGAGAGTGCAAGATGTCTCTGCTCCTTGCAACTCATTATTCTCTTGTCAGATGCATCCCAACATTTGACTCAATTCAAATATTGTCTGTTCAGTGCTGCAGAGTGTGCATCGTTCCAGAGGTGCTCTCCAGGGAAATACTGTCTTTTATTGTTTTCTGGAGGGTTAAGGGGCTCTTGTTCTGTTTTGTACACTGGTTTTTTGAGTTTTGTCACCTCAAACCCTTATCTCCTTGTGTTGCAGCACTTTGTGTAGTGGTGATTCATGCCACTGTGGATTTAGAAAGTGACTTTCAGCACATGACATTGAATTTTTGTTCTAAGACAAGTAAAGAGTATAGCAAACAGGCTGGTGGTTTCCCCTTTTTGCCATTTTACAAGTGGAGTACTCTGCCCAGTTCTGGGTTCCCTGGCACAAGGCAGACCTTGGCAGATGGGAGCAGTGAAAAGCTGCAAAGATGGTTGTGAGGCTGAAGCACAAGATGAATGTGGGAGGGAATAGTTTGTTCAGCCCTAAGAAGTCAAAGCAAGGTTGTGTCTTCTGTTCAGGTACCTCATGAAAGTATATGGAAGAGCTAGAAGCCAGCTCTCCTCAGAGAAACAATGGCACATTTGAAAAACTGGACATTCCAAGTGTTGAAAGGAAAAAAAATTGTTTACTGCGAACATAGTCATGAATTAGAGACATTGTGGAATCTCCCCCTGGCCCCAAGCAGCTCTTCTAATGGGATGTACTCTCAGTGGGAGATTGCATAGTATCACTGGAGGACCTTTCCAACCTGTGGGATTCATTGACTCTAGGCATTAAGTCTTACAGACCTTTTTCTTAATTTTGTCTGTTTATTCTACTTCTTGCATAGTAGATACTGGTGTGGTCATTTCAGTGGAAAAGGTGGTTATTTAATACACAGCAGTTACATTTTAATGCACAATATTTTTTATTGTTTAGATATCAGATGGGCTTTTCTGCTTAGTCAGTCTTTACAGACCAATAGAAATTTGTGGGTTTTTCTGTTTAATCACCATTGATTAATTTTTCTGAATATTGAGTAATGTTGTTTTCCCAAATGGAGATTTCATTGTCGTAATATCACGTTGATCGTAATTTAAGTTATTTAAGAAATTACATCACGATTGTTTTGCATTGCTTCAGGATAATAAATATGCTATTTTATTATAAGACCTGGCCTATTACTGTCATGTAATTTTATGTTTTGCCCAATTCTGTTTTCTGGTAATTTGAAAATTTTGGTTTAAAATTTTCACCACTCTGTTACACTGAAAAGATGATATATGTTGTAAGCTTAAGTAAAATTTTAGCTGTCTTTAAGATGCTACTACTTTCTTAGTCACAATGAAGACTTAATTACACTCTCTTACAGGATACTACAGTGTTACTTATAACAATGATGCCTTAAAGAACCACTGCTTGCCAGGGAAAAAGCTAGAACTTTTTGTGACCCTGGTTTGGTGTTTGTGTAGTAAACAGATCTCGTGGGTTTTTATTGTTGCTTTTTTTCCTTCTGAATCTTCAATTCCATCTGGGTCTAATCCTATATATATATATGGCCAGACTTCGCGAACGAAGATCTGTGGAAGGTCTTTGTGCACCTTCCAGCCTGCGCATTGGATTTATTTTAGGTGGGACACAGTGCGCGCAGAACTGAGCCCACCCTTTAATCCTGAGGTTCATCTGCCGGGGCCAAGCGAGCTTGGACAGTGGCAGCGAGGTCCTCAGGACGTAGGTGGATCGCCTTACAGGGCTAACGGGCTCCACCTGC
This sequence comes from Pachyramphus minor, assembly GCA_013397135.1. Taxonomy (NCBI): domain Eukaryota; kingdom Metazoa; phylum Chordata; class Aves; order Passeriformes; family Tyrannidae; genus Pachyramphus; species Pachyramphus minor. The sequence continues at coordinate 52,769 of VYXB01010743.1, read as the reverse complement.
CCGGGGAGTTTCCCCGACCGGGAATCGAACCCGGGCCTCGGCAGTTACAGTAAGGGTCTAATCCACTGGCATAAATAAAAGCAATATTGAACCTACTTGTTTCTAAGCTCTCTGCTTACACGGGAAAACTGAAGACAGTGTCACATATTTGTAATTGTTATAAAATTGGTATGGTTTTGTCTTTTATTGCGCACTTGGAAAAAAATTGGTTTACGGAAGAAATGAATCTTGATTCTGTTTTTTGGTGAAATATGCCATCATGTCTCTACAGAAATTACATTGTCTGGGTGTTTTTACTCTGGATATCTTCAAGGAAGATCTCTTCACTAGCTTAATTGTTGCAGTTTGGCTGAGGAGGCTGTAGTCAGAACGAGAACAAGGATCAGCAAGACTTAAATTCCTGAAACCAAATGTTTTCTTTCTGGTGAGCTCTCAGCAGATGCCGGGAGTGAGCTCTTTTGCACAGAGCACTGCACTGACAGGGAGCCTTCAGAGGAGTGTGGCACTGGGGAGTTCCAGAGCAGGGTCTCCCCTGTGCTACCCAGAGCAGTGACTTAGGAGTCTGTCAGCATGACACTTTGACACTTTGAAGTAACACAGAGTACGTAACTGTGTTACAAACACTAATTCTCTTGAAACATTCTCTAAGCACAGCAAGTGTCCCTTCTCTCAAGGAACTGGGACAGCTACAATAACTTCTCAGCAAATAAGCAGCTAGTGATGTACATTGGAGTAATTTTTAGACTCTTTTCAGCATTTATACTTGACCTCCTCTAGAGCTTGCATTTGTGGTAAACATTAAAAGCCAGTTTGTGGCTGATTAGGTCTGAACTCATGAGGCACAGAATTTTATGTGTGTATTCTGTGAAGTGGAATGGCAAAAGGTGGGATTCAGCCAGCTGCCCCCAATGAATCCTTTCAGTCAAGAATTTCATAGGATGAGCTAGTCCACCTTTTAGTGAAGAAGCACATCCACAGTGCATCAACTTGCATTTTGGGTCCTGGCTCTCCTCTTCAGTTCCAGCCTTCTCTACGTGAGACAGTAGCCTCTTCTGTTTGAGCAGAAATAAATGAGGCCCAGGATCTTGTAAGACACACTTATCTTTGGTATTTTCTCAGGAGTGCAGTTCAAGTGGCTGCAGATGCCACACTGTGAAGAGTGGCCTATGTGATGTGACATCTATCTTAGAATTGCTTTCTCTCAGGGGCAGCCATGGTCTGTTTGGATTTACGGCACTTGTCTGCATCCATCCATTTTAGTCTTTCAGCTTTTGGAGAAGTTGCCAGTATGGATTTGTGGTCCACAAACATTAGAGAAGCACCAGATACTTCATCAATAGCAAGTTCCTCTAGCAGTTTTCAGAGACCAGTGTTTGCTTATAAAAAGAAATGAGTGCAGCTGTTCATGGCCAGAGTCTTGAGGCATGACTCAGTCTCTTAAGTGCTCATAAAACTAGAGTGGGGTTGTTGTTGGGAGCATGGTGGAAGGTGATGTGAGCAGGAATCATCAGAGATGTGGTTAATTTAGAAATACCATTGCCAGTTTGTCACAATAAAACTCTTTTCTCTGGAGTGGTAGATCCCAAATATAATTATAAGATTAATACTAAAATGTAAGTCTTCTGTGGTAAATTCTATATTATTATATGGTTGTCTTGTCAATGGTGGTGACCTTTAACTGTGTTTCAAACAGATTAGAGTGGGTTGCAGTCCCAAATAATGTTTAAAACTACCAAGTGGGCATAAAGAACGTGTTATTCCTTTCCCCATATTGTTTCTGTGCTTGTTGTGTATGTTCTTTTCGGGAGTCTTGAGGAAAAAAGACAGTGACAGTAGGATATACTTTTAAAGAATATAGCTACCTTTTGTGTACTTTATTGGATGTTATCTTTTTTCAGGCAACAGCAGAACAGATTCGCCTCGCTCAGATGATCTACGATAAGAACGATGCAGATTTTGAAGATAAAGTGAAGCAAGTATGTTTCTTATAGTACAGAGTTATTTTGCCCTGCAATAAAGTGCTCTAAAGCTGGCTTACATTTTGGAACTAGAGAATCTGTTTCTGGTTTAGATGAGACCTTTTTCAGAAGGATGTAAGTTTAACTAGCAAAAGGTGCTCTTACTGCACTGTAAGGTCTGTTTACAAGAACTTGTGTGGTAATATAGCTCTGACTGTATGGTTACATTGGTGTGTTTTATTTTGTAGACAAGCCTTTAAGCCAAAGCTCATTTGTGCTGTTGTCTCTTCCACAGTGTATCTCTCTAGTATTGTCCTGATGCTTAATGATTGTCAGAATAAAGAGTGCATTCCACGTCCACATGTATGTGCACATGAGAAAAATGTCACCTGTGTAAACTGAGTTTGCTAATATCTTGGAAGTTTTTCAGAAAAAGTAAAAATAATCACTGCTTAAGGATGAATCAGGGTGTTATTTAAAAAAATAAATAATCTGACCTTGCAGATCTGTGTATGCATTAAAATGATAAAATTACACTGTGTAAATGAAATCTCACACCATTTCCTCTACCATGTGAGCGTTGGGTGTTAGATGACTGAGCTTCCATTACCCAGTTGTAGCTGAGACGACTAATTAAAGCAGTCATGACAATCTGGGCCCCTGTTCTGCTGTGGGAGTTGTGAACACATCACAACTCCTAAAGAACCTAGGAACACACCCAGGAGAGAAGAATTAGCTTGAATGCATTAACGCAGCAGAGGAACGGATTTCTTGATTTCTTTTGCTTTGTGAAACTTCCTCTGAAGCATTATTCAATGCTTTTTGTTGTTCTTGTTATACACTTGTTCTGCTGCTGTGCCAAAAGTGAAGTCTTGTACTTCCTGAAGTCAGTACAACCCTCAGTAGTGCTTGTAGCTGTGCTGTAGGGAAGGAGAAAAATTAAGTTCTGTGTATGCAGTGTATTACATTCTGCATATGTATTTCTAGCTCAGATAGGTTTTGTTCATTGGATGAAGTTGCTGGATGCCCTGTGACAGACTGATAATTTCTGTCCCACGCTCCTCAGGGTGTGTACCCCAAATCCACAGAGCATAACACAGAACTGGGTCTCCTTAACCAGCCATCACTTATGACTCTTGTGTGGCCTTATGCTGAAATGGATCAAGGGAGCCAATCTGGCTGAAAAATAACCTATTTCTTAGTCTGGGTGTTTTTCCAGATGGATCTGTTCTCTTCTGTGTCCTACCTTATGTCTGTTCTCACAGTGGGATAAAGAGGGACATATTTGGTGGGGAGAGAGAGAGGATGATGTTAGAATGTGCTGGTCCTTTACATCTTTACCCTTGTATACTTCTGCATTGAAAGCATTTGCTGCAAGCATACAGAAATAAAAAAAAAGGTGTGAAAGAGTGCTTCCTTGATGATCAATTAATTTGTGCTTCCTGCTGTCTTTTTTCTGAATCCCAGGCAGATCTGTAACATGCGGATTCCTTTATTCAGGATTCTAGTGTACCCTAACATCATAGTTATGCACTTTCTTATAGTCTGTGGTGGTACTAACTCTTATTTTCTTATGATGATAATGTAGATATTTTAACATGTCTGACTTTTACTGCCAGCTTATGGAAGTCACGGGGAAAAACCAGGATGAGTGCATAGTGGCACTACATGATTGTAATGGGGATGTGAACAGAGCAATCAACATACTGCTGGAAGGAAGTTCAGACACGGTAAGGTTTTACTTCCATGTTAAACTTCTCCTTCTGTTTCCTGCATTTTTCAACTTCTGCAAGGGATTGGGAAAGCTATATTTCAGAAGCTTTTGATTTCCATGTCTTCATTAGAATTCTTTCGAAGGAAATGAAGACCAGGGCAGCTTCTCCACTGGATGCATACCTTGGAGTAGGCTGAATCTGGAAAATGTTGTGGGTGTTCAGCTGGTCTCTTGCAGAGTCCTCTGCTTTCACTTATGTGCAGCAATTTTAGCTCTGCAGGAGAACTCAGTGCTCCCTCAGACACAGACCTGTTTGTTGCTGCAGTTTTTGTAGTTACTGTGTAGATGCTCCACAAGCCTGAGGCCTGAGACTGTTTGTCACAAAGGTCAATCTTGATAAACCTAATGGGCAGGCAGATATTTTAAGTTGTGCTGTAGGTGAGCATTGCTGGTATTAAAATTGGAGGAGGTTTCCAGATCTGAAAGTTGCATTGATAAATGCTACTTATGTCAGGAGAGGGTGCAGCAAGTAGTTGGTCATTTCACTGTGTTACTCATTTGCATGACTTAATTGAAAAACAGAAAGAGGGGACTAAACAGTGTGCATATAACAACAAATAATGTCACTTAGAACGTTGCACAGAGCAACTTTTTATCCCAAGAGATACTAAGAAAATAGGTTTTACTGCAGCTGAAATTTTTGCTGGAGGGACTTCTTACAGTTTTTCCAAGGCATTATATTAGATTCCATCTCAACTAAATTGGGAAAGAAACCTGGACTTCCTTTCTTGATGTTGAACACACAGTATTTCTTGTGATTTGTCAGGATGTGTACTCTGGCTTATTGTTAATGAGGAAACTTGCCCCTCACACACCCTAAATCTAGGACACACAGCGTTCTGGCTGAGGCGACTTGCTTTTCTATCCCCTTTTCACTTTTTATTGGGGTTGAGGTCTTCTAAAATACAGAAGTATATAATAGTGAGCTAGCTGGGAAGCTGGGAGTGGAAGAGAACATTTCACCTTAAACCTTTTCACATAAGCCTATCTGGGTAATGTGGCAGTTTTGCACTCTCTTGTGCTTCTCATATTTGCTATTTTTGAGTTGAAAGTAGTTTTCTGGTTGACGAAGAATGTTAAATGCATTCTTACTGCAGCAAGTTGTTGGAAGTGATCTTGACATGGAAAAAACTTGCTGAACTCATTCATCAATTAGAATTGATATCGATCTATTCTGCTCTTTTGACAAGTCCCTCTGAACCCACTGCTGTCTGTAGACAAAAAGCAAATTAGAAACAAATACAGAGAACTTAAAAGGCTCAAGCAGGAAAGAGTGTTAATTTAAGGGTGAGAGGAAATTTATTCTTTATGGAAATTTCTGGGCCTTCAAATGGAAGGGTTTGTTTTAATGCCATTACACTCAAGAACAGTTTAATCGAGGATTTGATGTATGTGAGGTTGCAAGTCAATGTACCACTGATTCTGAATGCAGAATCTCTTTCTAGTTTCATTCTTATTTGATGCACTTGAAGTTTTTTTAAAACCTCGTTTGAAAGATGTGTCTATTCAGTTGGAGGAATTAAAAGAGCCAGGAGTGATAGCTAGAATGTCTTTTTATAGTTTGTTTGGTACTCAGCCAGTTTTGTCTTTGTCTTTTTTTATTTGTTTTGGGTTTAATGCTGTGATCTTCAAGGCTTTATGCTCTGTGACTTAGTTTTTATGAAGACTTTTTGTTTGCAGCAATTGTGACAGTCTGGCTTTGGGTAGATAGAGGCTTGTGGATGAGTGTAGGGAAGAACATGTCTCTTTTCCCAACACTTGTGTTCATTTAACTTCCTACGGACCTAAGATACATTTTATGCCCAACTGTGTTCTACTTAGTAAACCTTTGAAGATAGAACAAAGCGGACCTTTCATATTATTATTATTTCCATGTAAGAATAGGGCAAGAAGAAGACTTCTGTTACATATTTTCACAGATGAGACCCTCTACTGCCATTTGGGTTGCCTCAGGCATTGCAGCTGAAACTCTAATCACTTTACCTCTCTTACAAAAAGAGACAGCTTCGATAGTCTGTGATGGATCCCCATGCCCAGAGGTAGCACCATCCTCTATCTTAAAGGACATGCCCAGCTTCTCAAGGCTTTCCTCAGAATTTTCTTGTGGGAAAGCATGGATCTGATGCTTTCATATCCTTTTACTGATCATTCCCAAGCCATATAAAACTTTACTCAAGAGAGGCTGCTTCCTCTTCAGCTTTGCAACCTTATCCAGTTTTGGGTATTTCCTGAAATGGTCAAAGATGTTTTGTCATCGTGCCCATCAGTGAAATAAGAGCATGTTCTTAAAGACTGGGCTCTTCAGTTGTCAGTGCAGGTATTTTTCTGTCTAAAGCTGTAGGAGTGGTTTAGTGCAGTTATGCAGGCTCTGTCAGGTGAAGCCATGTGATAAAGTTACGGAGGGAAACAGTTTTCTGCCTTGCAGATAAAGTGGTGTTGCTCAAATGTGTAGTTTTGTGCTCCTGATCCGTACTGGCTGCGCTCACCCAGGTCAGTTCGTGGCGGTGCAGCCTCCTCCACTGGAGATGAAACTGAAAAGGGATTTCAACCTGAGAGGGTAACCATTCACTTTGTTCTTATTCTGTGAAAGGTGACTCTGCAACACTGAGTTTGTACTTGGAAACTGCTTTGCTGTCTGTTCTCTCCGTAGCATTGGTTTCCTCAGTTCTAGGCAGCTTGGACTAGATGGTCATGGCCTGTTGAGGTGCTGTTGGTGGAACTGAGAGGAGATAAGACAGGACCTAAACTTACCATAGACAATCTTTTTTGTTTGGTGTAGGTGCCTGTCAGAGGTCATGGCTTTAGTGTTTCACTAAATTTGCATATGCAAATATTCTGCTTAAATACCTTACCTGGGCTGTAAGCTCCTGGAGACGGGGACATGCATGCAAACCTATCTGTCATCTTAATGGTTTAATGGTTTGCAAATAATATCTTTCTTCCTTGCTTTGCAGCTGTGGCTCAATAAACTAACTGTGCAATTGCATGATATATGAGTGGCTGTGCTATTCTTGGCAAGTGTTTCACTCATTTTATTTGCAACTCCTACAGATACTCCTATAGATTCATTACCATCTTTGAATTTATTTTAAAGATGGAGCTTAATATTAAAACAGAAGCCTGATGTTTGGACCTTGATCTCTTGTCTTCTTTAGACATAGTTTTTCCTGTATTTTGCTATGTGTGATGGTCTATACCTGTTAAGAGTGGATGGTCTGCCTTATTATGCCCCTAGTTTTCCCAAGCTGTTGTTCTGTCATTCTTTCTTCTGGAGCTTAAATTCTAGTATGTCTGGATAATAGTTTTTCTTTTTTCTGTTTCTTTTTTGTTTTTTTTTCCCCCCTCCTTAGGTCACATACTTATTCTCATAGATCTTTTGCTCAGTGATACTTAAAATGTTTTTTTTTTTTTTCGTTTCCTTGGGAGAAGGAAATGCTCCCTTGCTAGAAAGTTCATGCTCCCTTGCTAGATTTGTGGATGTAGTTGAGAGGGAAACTTACTTGCTTTGCAGATGTCCTGCGCTGTGGTCATGTCCAGGCTTTCTTGAGCTAGTAGAAATCTGCTGTAGTCAGAAATACTTGGGATCCTTATATTCCCTAAGACAACCTAATATATAAACCATGTTTCTTTCTCATCTCTTCGCAAAAATACAGCCTGTGCTACCACTTATATTATGTGATATTATCAAATATCTGGGTTTTTTCTCCTCATGAACTGGAGGGATGTGAGGTGGAATGTGCATTGAGAGTTGTGTCTTCTGTTTTGACTGTTGTGTCTAATTCTATTCTGCCCAAATAGACCTCTTGGGAGACTGTAGGGGGAAAGAAGAAAAGCCTTGGAAAGGAAGGCTCAGAAAACAAAGAGAACAGAGAGAAACGAGGGGACAGAGAAGTGAGTCGAGGACGGGCAAGTTCCAACGGACGGGGAAGTTCCAACAGACGGGGAAGAGGAGGCAGCCGTGGCCGAGAGTGTACGTACAGGGATTCATTTTTAAAGATTTAGACACTTTCCTTGCAGCTGGAACTCACTGAGTTAAGAGCAAGTGCTTACTGGAGCAAAGTCCATCTGACGTAGCTCAGTGTTGAAGGGATCATAACTTGTTTCTGCCACAGGTATGTTTGATCTGTCTGTGTGACTTGATTTTGGGATGGTCTCTACTTGTTCAGAGAAACTCAATTTAAGTCTCTGTTCTTGTGTGGTGAATTGATCTTGTAAAAATTGTTGTTCTTCATGTAAGTTTTAGAATTAACTCTTTATAAGACTGCTTGAGACAAGTATGTCACTGCACAGCTGATACACTTTTTTGTTTCTTTTAATGAAAAAATTATCCAGCTTTGATTACATCTCCTTTTATGAGTGGGAGAACCTGAAAATGTTCTCAATCTTCTCATAAGAGGAATGAAAACACTGGGATGATTATTAATCTCTAGCATATATTTCTCACATAAACCAACCAAAGGTGAGTTTCTACAACAGAGAAAATGAATTGTTAGTTGAAATATTTAAGACTTTGCTACAGTTGCAGTAATGCGTACAAAAGCAAACTGATGTTTCCAAGGTAGATAGAATCACATTGTATCACCATTGGATACACCATTGGATTGCTTTTTATCCAAGTTTTATCAGCATTATCAGAGCTGTGTACCTTGCCTGTAAGGGCTGTACACCACACTGATAGATGACAAAAGAAATCAGAATGAATACAATGTTTAGTTTTCCACTTAAAACCAGGAAAAATACTTACAACATTAACCAACTAATCTAATTCATAGTTGGAATATAGTCAAATATTGTGCCAGTGAATTTTTGTAGGATAGAATAATGTCGAGATGAAAAAATATTAATAGAATTTGCAGCTTTGCTTAGAAAAGTTGAAATCAGATCCATCAAAATGAAAGGAAGGGGCAAAATTCTTACCCAAGACAAATGCTGCTTGCCTCTTCTTGTAAACTGTAATTAAAGGTATTTCAGATGGTTATCAAATCTTGATATTTTCTTCCCAGCTTTACATCCAGGCATTAATCATTTTATTTTTGCCATTGTAAGTTGCACAGTACAAAATCTCATCAGTGTTTTAAGAGGCCAATGTTTTTTCTCTTCAGGGAGCCGCCCATATTTCATAGTACCATGTCAGGAGTTTTCCACAAAACAGTGAAGTTGCAGTGCTTTTCTAATTCCTTACTGTCTCCCAGTCCTCATCCCTCTGCTTTAAACACAGAGCAGAAATTTTTTAAGTTTTCCTGTTTGTACAGGAATGTGGAATGGGCAGACAGTAGAAGAGATGATGTTATTGGTTATCCTTTATTCTTTCACTATTGTCAACCAGTGCATTATCAAGCAAACATAGGAGGAGGTATTTCCTACCTCATTAAAGAGATGAGGCTGTAATTAGTTAAATAATGTAGGCTACAAAACATGGCACTTGTAGACCTGCATCTACTGAAGGGCATTTCCTTCTTATTAGATATTTTGCTTCCTAATTGTCCTTACAAAGTGAACATAGCTTGGTTCTGGCTTGGCCCCCAGAGAAGAGGGGTGACTGAGATCTATTGACCAACCCGCTTGAAAATGTTGCCTTTTCTTTTGGGGTTCAGGTTAAGCAGATGGCTGAATTGTCTCACGTAAGCTTCTCTTAAGCCGTCCTCTCTCCGCAGTTAGAGCTGAAGAGAATGGAGTGGACAACAATCAAGCAGACAGGCCTTCAGACCGTGGGAAGCGTGGCCGTGGGAGAGGTGAGATGGTGGCATTGGTGTGGGACTGGCACTGATTTCATGTCCTGAAACGGAACTCTCCCATTTATTCCTTTAAACACTTCTTCTTAAGCATTTTTTGGTAATCCTTTGATTCCATAAGCACTTCAGCCACTTTGAATTTGGGTACATCTGCGTCCCTTATCTCTTATCATTGTTTGGTCTCAGACAACTTAGAAAAGTTGCCACAGATCACTTTTATGGTAGTTTCCTGTGTGGCAGGCTGCTGTGCCCTGGCTATGGAGACAGGCTCATGCCACCTCCGGTGCGTGGAAGTGCACTGGGCTTCTCAGGATGTACCTTGGCAGCAGGGGAGCACAAGATTCCATCTGTATGGCTCTCAGGGAAGTGTGTACTTGTGCCATTTTTTTGGGGTGGATCTGGTTGTCAGGCTTGCCTTCTGTTTGTGGTAGCCAATCAGAGAAAGGTACAAACCACTTTAGAGACTTTGCTAAGAGAAGGAATTTATCATGTTGGAAGAGTTGATGAGGAGAACTGTGAAGAAAGAATACTGTGGAGTCTTAGGTATGAGTCCAGTCCTATCCTGTGGAAGATATGGGATAATGGATTGGATGTGGAATCAAATGATGCAGAGTTAGTTTGGATTTTCAGAAGCTGGGGTGGAAAGAGGCTTGTTTTTCTTTTAGAGTAGGAGGAATGAAAATGAGTAAGCCAGGTATAGTGTAGATTGTATGTGGAAATGGGTATTGAATGAGTTAAATTGATAAATTAACATACTTAATAAGTAATGTTAACTCAAGAAAAATTCTGCCTTCAAAGGATTCAGAGGCAGGCATATCCAACTTCATTGTCTCCAGATCTGTATCTTGAAGGAGCAGAAAGATACAAAGAAGTAGCTTCCAAAGGGTTGTGAGAATGTCTTGGTTGTGCCTGTGAATCAACAAATACCAAATGGTGTGTGCAGAGAGGTAGCTTGGCAGGGGGAGGGTATGGTACAGTTCACAGCTACAGTTTTTGATATGTTAGCACTTTTAAAAGATAGAATGTAGGTCTATCAGTTACTTGTTTTATCAAGTAATCCTTCATATTCAAATTATAAGTATAAAGATAGGATTATTTTTTAAAAATTGTTCTGTGAAACTTAGAGGTTGATTTCAGACGCAGTCTGTTTTTTGCTTTATAGCATTATGAACTAGACACTGCTTTTGTTGTCAAAATTGTAGCTTTCTAGATGAATATCATATATCTCAAACTTCAACAGATCAAACTGAAGATCTGACTGAAGAAATAGAAAGAAGCTCGAACAACTTCTGTTCAATGGCTTAGTGTACATGGTATTATTGTATCTCTCTACCATATATTTTAGACTGTACATTCCTGTGAGCGAAGTATATTAAGGAAGTGTCTGTGATAAACCTGTTGAACAGCTACAGGATCATTATATTACAAGTGTGTGTATTCTGTGGCAGGAAATACCTAATTAATTTTAGAGTGCAAGCTCTTGAAATCTTCAGGGAGTTGTATAAAGCTGTGTAATTCAGTTCTCATCATTTCAGGGATACGTGACCTTCTTTCTTTGGATATTAGTAGAAATAATAATAAAAAGCTTCCTGCCATTTCGTTCAGTAGTTGTTCTTTTTTTGTTACACAGAATAGTCGAATATGGGATAACATGCTTCAGCTGAAAGCAAATAGACTGCTGGTAATCATCACAGAACTCTTTTTTAGAAATGTTTCATGCAGTGTGTGCATGTCTGTGTGTGGAGGGGTGGGATCTAGGCATTGGATATGAAATAAGGGGTCAGCTAGTTATCTGAGCAACACACTCTCTATTTTAAGCCACCTTCCCACTCTGGAGTTATCTTACTGGCTGCTTTCTGAGGGAAGATTTGCTGGACTTCTTCTACTGCTTCGGTGTAGAAAACCTAGTTTTAAGACATGATAAGCACTGAAAATAGCAGAAGTGGGATTGGCACAGAGGTGATAATGTGCATTTACTGAGGGGTAAAAACCCTGATACTGAGTATTTCAGCGTGGGTGCTGTAGGCATGGCTTCATTGTGCAGTAGATCTCCCGTTAATGACTGTGTCACATTCTTTGCAACTTTATAGGGTAATAGATACACGGAGTGCAAACACCGCTGCCTGCTCCTGTACAGGACATCAGGGATTTGAAGTAGATACAAATTATTGACCTCAGAGCAGAAAGCAAAAATGTATCGCAGGATGTGTTACACGACACATCTCATCTGTAATTGCTCTGTCCTTAATCTCGTTAAACCGTGCATTTAAACTTTGTGTTGGAAAGGAGCCAGTCAGTATCTTGATTTAAATGCCCTTCTCATCTGTGTTTATTTTCAAAACTAGGCTTCCTGAATGATCTTAATTTTTATGTAAGAAGTATTGTAATGGTGATATACAGTAATTGCATCAAAGTGATTATATTTGTCAGTATCGCAAGGGTTTGCAACTGTCTAGAGTGGAATCTTCTGAAGAAATTATGGAGTGAAATGGTTATGTCTTTAGGATTGTAAACTCTAGAAATATTCCTTTGTGTTTTAATCAGCTGCAGTCTTATATTAACAAACTTTACAAGCGCATGTTGTTTTTATGTGGCTGTTTATTAGTGTTCTTGCATCTTCAGTTTTAAGTGCAGGTCTGATTCTCCCACTGGCTCCACCCCATATTGGAAAGGATGTGGTAGAGCTAGAGAAGGCTTTTGAAGCTACTGGGAAGACTGCACTTCTGAAGTGTGAGGAACAAGCAGATTAGAACTTCTGCCTGCAAGAGAGAGGACTAAGTGGGTGTATGATAGAGGTCTGCGGGGAAATCAACTGCTCACTCCAAGCAAGTATGCAAAAGAGGGAATATTAAATGGAATCAGTGAGTTACAGCTTCAAGGAAGCTGATGTGGTTCTTCATATATGTAGTTAACCCGAGGAGCTCCTTTCAGTAAGATGATGTAAGTGCAGAATATGTACCCAAAGAGAGACTTGACAATTCCGTCCTAAAAAAAAACCACAACAAGAAAAAAAAGAACCGCCAAAGGTTTTGTTGTATGTAAATTATATTTGACTAAGCAAGTCACAGCAACAAATAGTTGAAGACCAGGAGGACATCCAGAGAAACTGCACTGTGGTTTCAGTTCGTATGCTCTTCCCTAGATATCTAACTAACCATAGGTTATAATAAGATAGCAGGTAGATGAACTTTTGGACTTGATTCAGCATAGAATTTGTTCATGTGTAGTGATTTTCCTGGTTTGCCAAGGGAAGATGGTATTGTTGCTTGTACTTCTGTTCTTCTATTTTCTTCCTCTTCATTATTCCAGAGCAACATGAGCATGTGATAAATGTGGATGCTGAGAGGCAATCTTTTTCTTACTGAAGAGAAATAAAAATGAAAGGGAAAAATACTGTGTTTGAATTCTGGACTCAAACAGCATGACAAGTAGCCTTCCAAAACTTGTTTTGTCTGCTGGCTGTTTAAGAAAGCAAAGCTATTTATTCTTTTCAGAGTTATCTGATTATAATCCAGTTTGTATTTTTGATCTCTTTTTTTTTTCTGATGGTTTTAGATAAGAAGTATCCTGTCTATGCTATCCTTGAACAAATTGAGTTTCTGTAACCAGAATTGGTTTAAGAGCTCTTATCCCAGTTGGCACAGGATATATTTCAGGTTTCCTTTGCCAGAACTAGTAAGGATGTTATTTTTTTATAAAACATAAGTGCAGAGCAGACTTTCTGGAGGTCACAATATGCAGTCTGTTTGGTTTTGCCGTGGTTAAGAAGCTGTGTCATGTACTTTTTTTTTTTTTTTTGATATTAACCATACCTTAGTTTTAACAAGTTACCTATTTTCTTTTGAATATAATTTTAGAGTTGAAAGTTTTCTGCACGTGCATCTAAAAATGCTTTCTAGAGTACATGCAGTATATAAAAGTGATAAATTGCTTCCAGCTTTATGATGACTAATAAAGACAAAAGTAATTTGAATTATTAAGTGCAACTTTGGTGTTTGTTGTGGTCATATGGAATACCTAGAATGCAGAGTTCCCGTACTTAGACTCCTTATCTCTTAGGGCTTAAGCCTCTGTCAGCTTGGTGTCTGCTGGGAGAATGGCTGGCTCTGCATTTCCAGAGCAGAGACCAGGGCTGTTCAGTTACTGTGTAGTCAGAGAGAAGTACAAATCTAGGTGTTGTCTGCCTGTCCAGTTTGCATTTCCTTTTCCTTTCAGCTGTTCTTTAGGCCTCTTAACCTTGAAGTTGCTTCCTCTAACCCCATCAGTGTGAACATCTGAGTTTTGAAATAAAGCACCTGTGTTGCAGAGGAAGGATTTAGGTCTTCAAGCTGAACAGACTGGATTTTCTACAGAATAGGATATTAATTTAATGGGCTAGGCCCATCTGAATTGTTCTTCTACACATTTTTCTCCTGCTCCCATGTAGTGTGCATTTGTTTTTGGGGAAGAAATGTTGTGAATGTGGGGAGCAATTCTTTCCATGTGTGAGCAATACCAGAGTGGAGACTTGATTGTGTGATTATGAACTCCCACTGGATTTTTAGTGGAAACAGAAAATCTTGCCTCCTGCCTGAGTTAGGTGTAAGTGTTGACTTTTCTAGAATTCATTCAAGAAAATAAAAATGGGAGACATTTGGTCAGCTGGTGTGCTGCTTACTGTGAGCTTATATCAGGGATACTGCTGAGACTACCAGGCCTTGCACAGTCCACTGACTGTACCTGCTGCTGTTGTTTTATGTGGGCACCAGTGGTAGAGTCAGGAGCAGCCTGACCAGCATCAAGAAGGATGTCAGAGCCCTGGGAGTGGCCATAAGCAACTTTGCAGTGCAGGTAGTTTTTTCATCTGTCCTTCCAGTCAAAACGGAAGGGGGTTGAAAGGATCAATTGTATTTGGAGAATCAGCCAATGGTTACAGGGCTGGTGCCACAGCCAGCGGTTTGCTGCTTAGCCTGTGGTGTTTTGGAGGCTGATGTGTTCCATCTGGCAGGGCACAGGATGAGTATCTTCAGTCATCATGGCCTCAGTTAAGGGCAAGTCATGTCTGACTAATCCAGTGGCCTTCTGTGATGGAGTGACTGTGCAGTGTTGGACTCTGATCCTTGTGGATCCCTTCCAACTCAGCATATTCTGTGGCTGCAACAGTCGAGAAGGGAAGATTGATTAATATCGTCTATCTAGGCTTCTGTAAGGCCTTTGACATGGTCCCACACAACATCCTTATCTTGGTGTTGGAGAGATAGGAATTTGAAATGTGGTCTGTTTGGTGGATAAAGAATTGGCTGGATAGATGCAGTGTTGTGCTCAATGGCTCTGTGTCCAGCTGGAGGCTGGTGATGAGTGGTGTACTTCAGGGCTCTGTCAAAGAACCAGTGCTCTTTGATATACAACATAGTGAGGTCGAGGGCACCCTCAGCAAGTTTGCAGATGACACCAAACGGAGAGGTCGGGATGCTGTCCAGAAGGCATCTGGAGAAGCTGGAGAATTGGGCCCATGGAACATTATGAGGTTTAATGAGACTAATTCAAGGTGCTGCACCTGGGTCAGGACAACCCCAGACATGAGTACAGACTGGGAATAGAACTCATTGAGACCAGCCCTGCAGAGAATTACTTGGGGCTTCTTATTGATGAAAAGCTGGACATGAACTTGCAGCCCAGGAAGCCAACTGCATCCTGGGCTATATCCAAGGAGCATGGCCAGCAGAATGAGGGAGGGGATTCTACCCCTCTACTCTGCTCTCTAGTAGTGCATCCATCTCTGGGGTCATCAACAAAGAAAAGATGTGGACTTGTTAGAGCAGGTCCATGGAGGCTACGAAAGATGTTCAGGGAGCTGTAGCACCTCTACTATGAAGACAGGCTGAGAGGGCTCCTAGCACCTTCCAGTTTCCAAAGGGAGCTTGTAACAAAAGATGAGACTTTTTGTATGGGCAGATATTGATAGGACAAGGTGGGTGGGGGGGCAGTTTTAAACTAATAGAGGAGAGGTTTAGATTAGATATTAGAAATAAATTCTTTGCTGTGGGGCTGGTGAGGCACTGGCACAGATTGCCACAGAAGTTGTGGCTGTTGTGGCTGTCCAGTTCCTGGTGGTGTTCAAAGCCAGGCTGGATGGGGCTTTGA